>JAQQAE010000779.1:0-29660 GCA_029823295.1 Pseudamia nigra
ACAGTGTCTCACTCCGACTCTTGACTGTCTTTTTGTAGATTTATTCACAAACACGGGACAGTGGACAGTGACACAGAAAATACGGCAAGCATGTATGCTGTTTAAGTCATTGCGCCTCTAACCCAAAGAACTAATCCTCAGGTGCAAGGTTGCGCACACTGATGCTTGGTCATGGCCTCTTTATGTCCATTTTCAACATCCATAGCATCATTTGTCACTGCTGAGACTACAAGATTGATGCCAGTGGCCGCATTTACATGCTGTCTACTGTTCTATTATTCTGAATACGTAATTATTCTGACTTTGACAGGTGTCAATTAAATAAAATGTCCTGGTTGGATGCTTGGAATCAGATCTTTTTCAAAATGGCGCATTTTAAGAAAGACATATGGATGTGGCAGTGTTATTCTGGCTATTTGGACATGTGTACAGTGTATTCAGAAAGTGCATCTCATTAGTTTAATGTCAGCTGTGTGAGAGTCAAAGATCCTCTCTGGTACAGACGGATACTCCATAGTTCCTGCCAGAGGGAAAACACACCTACTTCAAAACATTACAACAGTCATGATATTGACAGGGTTTTAGATATAGACATTGATTTTTTTCAGGGAGTATTGAAACAGAGAGGCTGAGTTCACACTGTGGAGCATCAAACTTTGAAAATGAATAGCTGCATGTAAACAGGAATATTATTGGAAGAATCATTTTCACTGGATCGGCAAGCATTTTGTCTTTTTTTTAAATAAGGTGAAAAATTCGAATAGGAGCGCATGTAAACAAAGCCCCTGGTTAAATCTTTGCTCTTCTAACTGGAAGAACATGCAGGTCATCACGTACTGATGCTTGGTCATGACCACTTTGTATTGGGTTCAATATCCACGTTTCCCTTGGCATAATTTCCTATATTTCTCAGGTTACACATAGATTTCAATGCAAGTGTTTCGACATCAGAACTTAATAACCAGGGCAGGGTGACTTCAAAGTTTGTAGTGGAACATTAACATTAAAAATAAAGGTTTTAATTTTCTTTCATACTGGGTGTGTTTTTGTCTTTTTTTCCTGGTGGTGATTTTAATCCGTCCTTGGTACTATTTGTTTGTTGAAGTTTGGTTTTATACAAGACAACGGCTGGTTCATATGGCTGATTACCCCTCATGTTAATTCAAAGTTTGAAATGGAACACGTCCTCTTTAAAGTTCAACGCTTTACCAATGTAATCCTTTTTAAACTGACATACATGCATGCGTATCAACGTTAATGCTTCAACCTTAGCGCTGACTTCCCTCACCAACACCGCCCACGTTTGCTGTGACATACTGTACTGTAATGCTGGGCCAGTTTTCAGTCATATTCATAAATATACTTCAACTTTTCACCTCTGACTTGAGTATTTTTGGCTAGGTCCAGTGCTCCGGCATTCAAAGCAGTGCATGGTGAAACTGGAGCAATGGAGCAGAAAGGAGTCTGTTTAGTCTCTCCAACAGAGCAGTATTGATGTTTCACAAGAGGGGAAAGTGGAAATGAGGACAAGCTATTCACAAAGACTGTCAGGAAAAGTGAACCCTTGTCTGTGACTCCGCCTTCCTCTACTTTCCCGCTGCTCACCTTTGACATCCGAGTCATTATTGCAGCCGCAAATTAGCATTTTGCTGAATGCCCGTCATCTTCATAATGCTCCTCACATCTGCTCATCTAAAATAAGGGTAAATGTGGATTTCAATATGTCACATGATTTATCCAGGGTGACTATTAACCCCTGTTTGACATTTCATATCATTCAAAGCTGCAAAAGGCCCAGAGATGCAATTAGCTTACATGAATGTCGCTGAGGTGGGGATGATATGTCAGGCATATTTTGGTTAAAAGGGGCCTTCCACATCACTCTTTTAAATTGTCAGATACATATTGGCAGTGAAAGGAGGATTAGCTGAAAAGGAGTCATATACTTGAACTGAATGGATGCAAAATGAAAGCCTTTTGAATCACTAAGCTGAAGCAACTGAACACATCACTGAACATCCTCCATATACAGATACCTCCAGAAGTAAAAAACAACCTTGTTTTTGCATTGACCACACTGTGGTTTTAAGTGTTTAAATTAAAAACATGAATTAAATTAAAGTCAGCGTTGATCAGATGAATTCTACTACTGTAAATGTTATATGAGGATTTGCATTTCAACTTGCATAAACATTTATTTTTAAACAACAAAGTCACGCAAATGTGTTTTTCCCCTTTTTTTGAAAAAAAAAAAAAAAAAAGGCAAAATCCCAAATAAGCAGTTCACATGATCAGTGGTTATACCTGTACACTGTATGTGTACTAGTACCCTGTTATTCTGAATATGGCAATATTCTGAATTTAACATATTATTGCCATATTTAGAATTAGTTATTTTTCCAAATGGAGCATTTTCTAAATAAGACGTGATACATGCAGGTATTGTTCTGGTAATTTGCACATGTATTCAGAAAGTGCTTTCCATCTGTAGGTTGATGTCAGCTGCATTAGAGACAAAGATGTTCTCTGGTGCAGATGGATGCTCAGAAGTAAAAACTACATTTCTGGTTGGGGAGACAATGACCCTACTTGAAAACATTATAACAGACATGACATTAGCAGGGTTTTAGATCTGAACAAATATCGAAAACTTGACTTTTTTAGGACGGTGGTTAAAAATTGTGTCCATGTAAAAATAGTCAATGACTGCCTCTTTCCATGCAGCTGGTCATATCCAGATTAAAACAATAAATAAATAAATCAATCAATCAACTGGTGGCGAACTCACCATTTTGAAAAGGTCATCTTTTAATATTTCTTCATATTCAAAAACCCATTCATATTCTGTTAATGTTAAAAATGTTGGACTTGTTTTCAGTGCGTCCACCAGAGCCGACATTAACCTGCTAATGAGATGCATATGTACTGTACATGTACTGTACGTGACCAAAGAATCCTTCTAAAAGCATATCTCACATGTCTTAGCTGGGAAAAGCTCAATTTGGAAATAGACTGATTCAAAATATCCAATTGGAATATGCTGTTTAAATGACGTGATGTCAAATTAAAAATACTGTCATGGATGACAAATGTGCATATAAACATATTCCTCATTTTTACTGCAACCTAATAAACTGTTTCTTTCCTCAGCTGTAGTGAATATACTGAATATACTGTCACAACCTGTTAAAATATGCACTGCTAAATGACATCTGGCACCTGAGTGATGTACTGTAGTAAATGGTTATATAGTAAATTCTAACATTACCAGTGTTAAAAAAATACCCAAATTCTTATATCTTTTGACCATAATGAGGTAGCTCAACCAGTAGAAGCCTGAGAGAATATTTTGTATTGAGCTCATTCACGTACTGTTTCACTCTCTCTATTGACACTTTTTACATTATTGCAGTATATGTATACTGTGGGCCAGATCCCACACAAATGTTTGTGTCACTTTAGCGCACATTAAACAGGTGCTGTGATGTAAAACTAGTGTGTAGTTCACAAAGCACTTGCAAAGCTCCGGCAAAGGCTGAAATACGCGCAAACTGCACTGCCAAGCAGATGGCATAAAGGTTGCTCCTGTTTCATCTGTATGGAGGTTTTGCAGCATGATTCAAAGGGTTGTCACACAACAAAATAAAAATTGAAAATACTGTTTAATTCAGAAAAGAATAGCTTAAATTAACTGATTAAATGATTTTGCATGATGATGCAATTTGAAGTAAAGAAGTTTCTGACCCAAAAGCAAATCACGGTGCTTAACCACCCTCTATTTTCACCCGATCTAGCAGTCTTTTTCCTAAAATCAAATCCATGTGAACAGAACATCGTTTAAGTCTGTGTCAGAAGCTTAAACTAAAAGAACAACAGAGGTTGTGACACAACTGCCTGAAGAAGACCTGCTTTCACCAGTGGAAGACCTGAATGCAGTAGTGTGCTGATGCAGAAGGAGAGGAGACTGACATGTTTATGTTCAGTAAAATTTTATTACCGCATTAGTCTCATTTTTAATGGCCACAACAACCCAAAAAAGTTGGGGTCAAGGCTGAGGTCAAACAACAGGATCGCGAGTCAGACACACAACCTCCTCTTCAGGCGACAGCACAACAGACGTGTCGAATCAACTTGCTTCTTGTGATGTTAGGCTTATAATGTCCTGTCTAGCTGTAGTTTGTCATTATGCATGGTCTGAAAAGCAGCTGGAGTACATTTTACGGCATTTAATGGATGTAAAACTTATGATTAATAAAAAAGGTTGAAAGTGTGTTTACTTTCTGCATTTGCATACTGAAGTGCCAGTGGTAAATGGTCTTTTGAGGTTTGTTCAGACAATTTGTTTATGTATGGAGGACTACTGAATCCCCTCTGGAATTTAGTAATTGAAACACTTGAGGGAATACGTATGTAATGCCTCAAAGGTGCCAAATCTAATATATTACTGGATAAAAACACTAATTATAAACGAAAGCCTTTGTTTAAAATAAAACTCTTGGGTAAATAAACTTCTTTTCCAACCCTGCCTCTTATAAATACTATTTTTGTACAAGAAAGCAAATTACTATCTTAATTGTATTCAGAGGCAACTTTTTGTTTTGTTTTTGTTTTGTTTTTTGCTTTTAACCAAGTTATTTTTTGTTAGGAAAGAGAGAGAGGAGGGATTTGTGTTAAAAGGACAAATCACAAAGTTTTATGGTTTACAGAATGGTTGTCCCAGTTGATATTGGTTGAAAACCCATAGTTTAGAAAACAAGTCTCAAGTACGGTAGGCTGAAGCAAAGGGGAAAACTATTATACTATACATTTGAAATTGTTTTTGAAATGATGGATATTGTGTCCTTCAACCCAAAGAGCAGATGATCCATCCAGCTTGTAATTAGGACTCAGTTCAAAAGACAGCATCTGTATTGGTGTGGGGGTGCATGAGTGCATAGAGGTACATTAATGTTTAAAGATATACAGGAGGTCCTCGGGTTACGGACGAGTTCCGGTCCTAGGCTGGCGACGCAACCCGAATTTCCGCGTAAGTCGGAATTAACCCTTTAATACCCCCTAAACACCACTAAATACCCCTTAAATCTCTAAATAACTATCCAAAGACCATACTGTATTTTCCTGATTAAAAGTTGTGTTTTTTTGCATAGTCTGGCGAGGGGAGCCACAAATACATCGGAGCGACTTGTATTTTGAATAAATTCGAGTATAGGGTGTTTGAGAGGAGACGAGCCGTGGGCGCTCCTTACTGGCATCAGGCGCTTTGCGGCGCTTTACGACGCTCTGCCGCGTTGCCACGGCTGCGCACCTCGAACAGACACGACCTGTTCTGTTTCGCCTTTCTCTGACCTTTTGATGACATCCAGCTTCGTTTCCATGGTAATGGCTTTCCTAATTGTTTATTATAGCACAACAATGCCAAACCACATTCTGAACACATACAAATACACATAACAACATGGCTCTATAGTAAGTAAGAGTCTGGGTGCGAAATGTACCTGCCTCCAGTCCTGACTTGTCACGAACTGAAAATTCCTGGTGCATTATTGAATGGAAAAAAATGACAAAAGAGATACTGAAGTGTTGAGCAGCTGAAATCCTACATCAAGCCAGACTGGGAGAAGACTCCACATTGAAAAGTACAGCAATTGTTCACAAACTCTAGCAGAGTGTTGTTAAAAGAAGAGGCAAGACACAATAGTGGGAAATGTAGATATAATATTGAATTTACTTTGATTATCTTATACTTTGCTGTGTCGCATGACCCTGATCAACATGACCCTGGCCCAACTTTTTTGAAACATGTTGCTGGAAACACATTTGAAATGAGTATGTAGTTTTAACACTTACATTCTTTATACATTTCATATGTTGTCTTTGTGTGATTTCCAATCGTCACATTCCATTTCTGCTCTCATTCTACACAGTGACTCAACATTTTTGGTAACAGGGTTATACATTTCTTGCAGGATATATTCATTCTTCCTGCACTTTAAACTAATCTGTTATATTTCCAGCGCTGAGCTTGTGCCTTATGATGTATAACTGAAACAGCACAAAGTTTTTGAGACAAACAGTCTTTTTAATCACTTTTTTTAATCACAACTCGAAGTTCTAATGATCCTTTGTGCTTCAATTTGATTCATAGCCTAGTTGAAAATGAAAAAAAAAAAAAGTTAATCTAAGATTGGAGTCATCTTATTAATTACATGCTGTTCTCTGATGGGAAAATTAAGACAATAATTTAAGCACCAATAAATCAATCACTCGTCAATTCAAACTTTAATTACATACAGTTAGCGGGCCGAGTGTCAAACTTTGGACTGAGTATTTCATAATTTCCCTTCACGTTCAGACATTATGGATGAAGAGCTTTGGAATGACTCCACTTTATCTGTCTTGATTTGACACATTATAATTTGTATTTTCAGCTGGAAACGGTGATAAGAACAATAACTCAGTTGTTTTTTTTTTCTTTGCGTTTTATCCTTTTTGGCATCTGTTTCCTGTCCCTACCACAGATTTCAGGAAAAAAATAACCTGTAGGGGTACGTTTTGAAGGGGGCTTTTAGGTTCATTACCCATAAGGCTTTGCTTCCAAGCAGCCACAGATTTAGATAACCCCAGTAGAACAGAAATAACAGAACTACGGTTCCCCTCTTCGTCTATCTCTCAATCTCCAGCAGAGACCATACTTTTGGGCAATTTGAAGCACTTAAGCCTCCTCCGTGATCACCACCCCTCTGTTATCAGCATGCGACTGACTGAATGTGTGTGTGCGCTTGCTTTTCTTGAGTATTTGGTCCACTACACTAGAAGGCACTCTTCGCTTAAGAGTTGGTGTCAGTACCTTCAGACTGTGCTGCAGCTCTCAGACTCTCAGGCTTTGGCAGTGACTCCACTTGAACACACATTGCGGTACAGTGTTTGAACGGCCACCGGCCCTGCTGTGCCACACACACCGTCGCTGCGTCTGTATTTACGCCTACTGATCAACCCTTGTACATCGCATTCCCGCCTGTCTGTCACTTGAATTTCCTGAAAGCAAAGAATGGAATGCAAATTTTCTTCGGCTGAGTTCCTGCGTTCATTTGCGTCGTGCAGTGATAGTTTGGTCTTCTTTTGTGAAAAAAATAAATAAATGAATCACTGCAACGGTGAATGTAAGCAAAATGCGAGGCAGCGTGTGGAAGTAGATAATGCTGTCTTGGTAGTCTGAAGGCAACGTCTGTCGGAATAAGCCTGCCGTTATCAAACTATTTCTATCACTACGCTCCTCTCTTCCTATAGAAGTGTGAACAACATCACCCTGAAAGACAAGTTTTCAAAAAAACATGTTTATTTATGTAGCATTTTCTTTTGTGAGGATTTAGCCATTTCAATGCCAAGGCTCTCGTCCACACATGAAAATGTTCCCCCATGGACACAATATGAAGGCACTGTTGAAGAATTCTTAGTTGTTGTCAGGTGACTGCTCTCTTCTCAGTCCGTAAAAAAACCACATATGTGCAACTGAAAATGTCTTCTCTTTACTGCTATTATTTTCAAAACTGAAGACATCCAAACTGTGAGAGTTACGAAAAAGTGAGCATGGAGCATGGTTTATATTTTAGATTGTCCAAATTAGACACATTTAGTTTTGATGATAGCTTTGCAAATGGCATTCACCATGTCTTGAAGGGTGGGTACGGAGTCACTAGCCTTGTTAGTGCTATTACAACTACTGTACAAATCCATATTATGGCAAGAAACACCCAGTTAAAGGTACTGTCTTTGACGTTGTTGACTGGCAGGTCACCTGTCTAATGTTTAGCTACGTAACTTTGTTGCACTTCTTTGTACACAACAGAAGTCTGTGGCTGGTGTTAAACGCAAGCTTGTATAACTCAAAGTTTCTGATCACTCTTCCAAGAAATACGTTAACAGTCAACAAATGGTCGAGCATTTTATTCATCGTGTGACTCCATGAATCGAATCACAAAATCAACACCCCTAATAGCAACCAGTCAATCAAACCCCAGAATGGAAGAAATTTGTCAAATTATTTGCCGTAACATCTTAACAACAAGCTAAAAGCTAAAGATGGGCCACCAGATCGCTTATTACAGGGTCCAAATAATGTGTTTGAAACCATGATGACTCATGACAAAATTTACTGAGAAGTCCAATGAAACCAAGGCTTCTTGGAGACCAGTGAAGGGTGCCCCAGTGGCCAACAGCAGTACTACAGCCCCAGTCATTACCAACTGGTCAGTTAAAAAGCCATCTCTACTTTTTCATTACTTCTGAGTATGCACTTTGTACAAGAACAAATATCACTCATGTACTGGGGAATCTCTATAGTAAAATGTTAACTAATAATTCCAAAAAGTCTTGAATGTTCCTGAGACTCAGAAAAACACTCTATCAAATGCCACTAGGGATGACTGCAGTTCACTAAACATAATCATTACAGGTCAGAGAATTGTCACCTATTCCACAATAAAAATAGTTTCAGCTAGGACTGTTATTACTTAGGGCAGCTAAAATGAAGCGTGGAGACTGGTCTGGATATGTGTGACAAGGCAAAAAAAGTATTGGTGAAGGGGCCAAATCTCCAGTGACAAAAACTTTGATCCCACTCCACACCGCTACTTCCCTTGAGACTTGGCTCTTTTAGGGCCATGAGGAGGCAGAAACCAAAAAAACGGCAAACTTTTTGTAATACTGTGTTATATAAGAGGGTGAACAGTGACAGGTGGTGCGGTGAGAGTTTGTTTCAGTGTCTTCCCAGACCTGAGCCTGACCACAGAGAGGCACTTCACAGGCCTCTCACCCTGCAGGAACTCACAAGTGCCATGCAGCATCTGTCCCTAGGCCCTTTTCCTGCTATTGATGGAATTCCAACAGAGTTCTGAAAACATGTGTGGTGTGTGCCGGGGAGGGGGGGGTCTGTGAGAGTCTTTCGAAGGACACCAAGCAGATGTCAGCAGGCAATTGTATATGAAGTAGAGCCTGCATGCAAATTCATTTTTATATGGGTGTTACAGCTTTGACTGAATGATACCCTATGATCGAGCCCCTAATCCACGACTCATATCTCCAATAACTGAATCTAGGATGGGAATGTAATTTTAACCATGAGTATCATATTGACTTGACAATTTTCTTGAGATGTATGTAGGATTTGTTATTTTTAAACAAATTATGCAAAGTTGGCCGCCCGTCCACGTTTCAACCTCAGACTGCATTTAAACATGGATGCGAGGATGACAGTCCCTCTCACTGTATAAAAATGAAGCCAAATTCCCACAGTCGTAGGAGCAGTCATGTTGCTTGTGTAACACAATTTGAAGCCAGAGTCTGCACAGTAGAGACACATTCATTACAGGCCAAGAGAAGAGGGAGAGGGCCAGGGAGAGAGAGACACACATGTCCTACTCTCATGCACCACTGTTTTGACTGAGGGTTATGTAGGTATGTGGGTGTGTCCATTTTGATAATACAGTATATCAGAAATAGTATGAGAAAATGTCACATACACAATTTAAGATGAATGTTCATTTGGGCACCACGCTAGCATGGTGGCTTTGTAAATCTTCACGTATGGCAGAAATTTTACATTGGTGCTTCTGCACACTCTTAAAAATGGAAAAATGTGTTTCACTGCATAAACTACAAAAGTATGGCAGGCACCTGATTGCTCAAGTCATAATTGCTCATAATGCACAGCCCTCACCCTCGTCCATTGGTTCAGACAAATGTGTTCATTACCTTTGCATCATAATTTGTTCATGTAGTTCTTTTAATTACTGACAGTTACTATAAGAAATTTTTTGTGATGTCACAACCTCAACCTTTGACCACCTGAATCTAAGCAGTTCATCCTTGAAATCAGATATTATAGTGACCTTGATGTTTACTCACCAAAACCACTGCAGTATGCATTCAGCATGCACTTACCCATAAACCCATGACCCTTTCATTCCCATAACTGCTGTTGTCCAGATAAGTCCCACCCTTGTTTACCTCCATGATGGTGACCAGGAGGTCACGACCGTAGACTGGTGTTTATCTGAACATGTCAAACAGAAACAATGTGCTCATTTTTGCTGTTAATAACATTTGTCTGAAAATTTATTGCACATTAATGTGGCTGATTTCATCTACATTTCCTCAGGTATTTTTTTGTTATGTTTAATTGGTAAACTCTGGTCCAAACTCCCACAGCAGGTATAATGCACAAATTATACTGATTGCAGCCCAACATTAGATGATTAAGAAGAAAAGGGACCACCTGTGATGCATTTAGTGATGCAAAATTTGTCGAGATTAGTATAAACCCTGATACTTTTGACATACAGCAGTATTTTCACATTTTTTACCTACTACCTGCTATTTCTCACCAGAATCAGAATGTTAGTACTGTAGGTAGCTATTGTGTCTGTCAAATACTACAAAGAGGTTTTTTGTGCGGGTGAACAGTGACAGGTCAAAACCCAGTTGGCCTCATAATATTTAATCTATGGTTTAAATAAATCCTTTATAGTAAAACCAGTCTCAAGATCAATTGCTTACCCAAAAAGAATAAGAAATGTCAGTATAAATTACTTTCTTAACAAAAGCCTTGATTGCATAATGGCACTTAAGAACGCACATGGAGAAGTGCAGGTCAGCTGCAAAACTTTTCATATACTGTAGTAAAGATAACAGCTTTGATTTGAATAATGCACACAGAGAACATCGTCATCATCATGACTCTTAAGCTCATAGTAACTGGGCCTTGAACAACACTGTATGGCCTTCTCAGCAAAGACTGAAATGTAAGACGGTGCTTCTTCAACCGATTCAGTGATCATAGAATGTTGTTTATAACATGTGACTGAAGGAGAGGACAGAGGTCATGAAGTGCTAATGGCTTTCAAGGACAACAGGGAACAAAAAGCTTGGAACAGGAGGGTTACCCAGGACAAGGTCACTGCCAAGTGATCTAAATGGCTGCAGTTGTTGCTAAACCCCTGTGAGGGTGAATTCATGGCTACAAATAAAGTGACTGGCTGTGTTCTCTGACATGGCCTCAGTGCGCTGGAGGTCTCAGAGGATGGCTAAAGTGGCAGTTGTTTACCTGCCAGTACACGAGTAGGGCCAAGGTCTGCTGGATTTGCAAAGTAGGTGTTGGACTTTACACACACACTTTGCAGATCGTGGCCTTTAGCATGTCGGGGAAAGCGGCTATAGAATTGCTTATAGAGAAATGGGGAGTATTCGACAACAGATTTGCACAGTGTGTGTGATTCCCCACTGAAAAGCAGGTTGTTCATCTCACCACAAACATTCACATACTGGAATGTTATACTGAACATTTAATGGAAATACCCGACCTGTACAGCGTTGGCTCTCTGCCACATTAAAGAGCTCGCGGTGGCTAATGAAAAGCTGGAGGAAGAGACGCACTGGAGTAGCATCTTCAATCAAGTTCAAAACTGGTTAAAGATGTACGTTTGTGCTCTGTTGTTGATTTGCTTGGGGCAAAGCATTCCAGCTTTTACTTCATTAAAGGTTAATTCTGTAGTTCACTGTATAATCTTGTGTATAATATGACTCTTTACTGTTTATAAAGTTGGACTGAGCCACAATTGCTTTTTAAATTCAGTCATCATCAGTCGAAATTGATGCTAAATGTCAAATCATTATTTTTTACTACAGCTTAAGGTGAAAGGTTAAATTACTCATAGCCAAAAATAAGATGCGGAAATGTACGTTGTTTGTGATGTCATGATTTTCTGCTTAATTTATTAATTTCTCATTTTGTTTCAATGGTGCAAAACAATGTGCAGTGTGAGTTCTTTCGCAACATGATAGAAATGACGAGACATTTATTTATGGTTTCAAGCTGCTTTTTCGGTCACTTAAGCACATTTTAGAAATTCAGCTACATTTCTGAGATTTGTAAAATTAAATTACCAAAAATTGGAACATTTTGTGTTTTGCGCAAATCTTGCTACTATTGCAGTACAATATGCTGTTGTGATAATCATGGAGTTGTTGTTGGTCTCCAAAAGTCAAAGACATATTATTGAATTATGAGCTATTGATTTGTTTTTGTTTTTATTATTATTGTATCTTGCACTATAAGTGCCCAGCCCGCATGGGCTTACAAGACACATTGACACAAAAATAATCTGCTTCATAGTTCATACAAATATAAACATTAACTTATAACAAATCATCACTAGCAACATTTCAAACAGGATGTAACACATTGGGTCCCATGTTTTAGAAATATAGCAAGTTACAGCAAAAACGTACTTTTCAAAAAGCCAATTCATAATTTTATAATTGGACAACCAAAATACCTGTGTTAGCATGATGCCCCTGTTTGAACAGGATTTCCGGTAGATCAGAGCACAGTGGACAATACAAAATACAGTGGAACCATGGGTTACGAGTTTAATCCATTCCGTTAAGTGAAAAACTCATGACCGGGGAACGGTTTTCCCATACAAATACATGTAAAACCAATTCATCCGTTCCAAGACCCAAGAAAACCCCCATACAATTCATAATTGTTTTTTTCTTTTCTGATTTTTATTCACTGGTTTTGGCCTGTTTCACCCACTTTCATCAGCAGCAGCATCATCACTTTCAGTAGGTAATGATCTTTTGCTAAAATACTGATCCAAAGAGGTTTGCCACTGTGTACTCCTTAAAATGTCACGAAAATGGGTGAAGCAAATGTCATACACTTGGTCTAGTTTCTTGGGGTGTTTTTTTTTTTTTCTATTAACCCCCAAAACAGTTCATAGTGCCACCACATCTCCTTACTCTCTGCTGTCGTAACCGCCTCCTCTTCATCCTCCTCTCGGCTGATCTCGTGTTTCACCTGCATCGAGATCATATTACGGGTTTTCTTCTTACCACTAGCATCCTTCTTAGGCCCAATGATTAAAAAAAACACAAAATATGAAGCACAATACAGCGCGAGTTTCACGTCTACGTTTCCAGTTGGTTGGTGAGTGGCACGATCTCCTCTCACTCTTGGGAACTATTTTACTCACAACCCGAATTTTTGCTCATGAGCCAGTACAAAACTTTGCCCAATGTCTTCCTTGTAACCCGAAAAAATTGTATGCTTTTCGATACATTTAAAAGAACATAAAATTCTGTCTGATATTCTTCCTTAAAGTGAAAATAATGTCTTAGCTTTATTTTTCTATATGTCATATTGTTTAAACTCAGTTAAGATTTCATTCAACAGTTTTCGATTACGTTGCAATTTGTTTCTGTAAACAAAGTTTAGATCACAATTTGAAAATATTTTTACCATTTCTTGCCCAAGGACACGGATTTGAGCAGTCCCACAGAAAGACCTTTTTAGTCAGTCTGTGCTCTGGCAGCTGAGTGAGCCGGTTCCACAAATGCATCGTTTCAACCCTCTGCTTTATGAGGCAGGGGTCCCATCCCTTATCACCCTCTAGAGCCAATTTAGTAGTAAACTTATTCAATTCTAATATCCCTATTCTAGAGAAAATTGATACAAGCAATTGCCCCACATACCTGCAACATAGAACAAAATAGAACCAACCATAGAATCAAACAGTTTTATAAATACTGCAAAACTTAAATCAGGTACAGTACAACTTTCATCTTCCTCACTACAGAGGCCAGAGCTCTTCCTCCTGGCTCTAAGAGCTTAGTTCTCTCGATAAAGCTCATGAACTCATTGAAGACCAGTCCTAACTACTTGTATGAACTTGTGTATGCTAAAGGAGACAGACCATACATAAAATTATAGTTACTTCTCAAGTCATTGCTTTATTGCTATAAATACAACTAAGATGAGAAACTTAAATGAATTGAAACGTATCACAGGATATAAAAACCATATTGTAACTGGTCATAAAATTACTGTCATGACCATTTAATAGTCCAGCACTACTATCAAGCTTTATATTTATTTAATGAAATGCTTACTGTATAGCCATCTTCCCTTTCATACTGTCTTGGCAAGCATTTAATTTGCTAGGTACAATGTGAGGAGTACCGTCAGCAGATTCTTCTGATTTGTGGAAATAAGACCCACAAAGACAAATCTGTACAGTTTTCTCCCCACAGAGTTAGGCCGGCCACACACAGAGAAACGCGACTCATCTCAACTCAACGTAACTGGAAATCGGCTTGATGTGCGGCGGTTCCCGACCCAGAAATCACGCTGATTCAACATGTTGAATCACCAGGACTCGGTCTCGGCGATGTCACGACTGCGACTTGGCGACTTTTATCATTGGTGGACATGTGTGTCACAACCGGTCACAACGCAATCAATGTTTACTGTCGATAGATGCCGCCATTTCCCAGGTGTGGTTGTGGTGTCAATCTGCAGCTGTGTGCGAGGTTCCTTCAATCACGATGGGATCAGTCGCATTTCTCTATGCGCAGCCGGCCTTACTGATGCCTTTTGGAGGATTGCTGGGGGGTGGGGGTGGGAGGATAAAAAGGAAATCCCCTTATTATTCACAGAGAACATCACCACCAGTCCTGCTGAATCTGTCAGGAGAGGCCACTTCACTCATCTGAGAGACAGATGAATCATATGTAGGGCATGGATTCCATACCCCTTGAGAATGTAGTCCATGTGCACCACGGTTTCTCTTTTGCACAATTTCTGCTGCATCTAGTATGTGCTACGAAGAGCACTGTATTGAGAGGTTTGCTTCTGAGTTAAAATTTATGCTGAAGATTTATGCACATATCTCTCTTCCCGTCATTTTAAAAGGCAGTGTTATTCTCTTTTGTCCCACACAGTCTTATGCACTGTTCTTGTACTCTTAATGGTTGTTGATGCACCACCCACTCACATGAGCACACACCCTCACACACATTAATATACACAGCAGGGCGAGAAACCTAAACCAAAGTGGTCCAAAAGGGAATATATGTGAAAACCTTCAGTAAAACTAATCACGACTTCACAACTCCACTTCAAAGCATCGCTCTAACTCCAGGCAAAGGACAGGCTGTTTTTGTCTGCCATTACTGATGAGACAAGGGTACCCACTGCACCACAGGCACCAAAGCAGTGGTCTTCATCATATGCACAAATGCCCAGGCAGGGCCTGAAGGTGCACAACACACACCCAGAGACATGCAATCAGCATCACAGATTAAGAAGAGTAAGAACAAGAGGATTGTTGAAGCACTTGGGGAATAAAAATGTTAAAGGTACCTTAACATTTTTTCATCCTGGAGGTCAAACTCAAACCCAAAGAGTCTATGCCATTGCAGGGGAACATGCTGTTAGAATGTAAAGTTTTGTACAAGCAGGAACTGTAGTAAAAAGTAAGAAGATCTACATTTAATAAAGAAACTCTTCATGTGACACAATAACAGCAAACTAATTTACATGACCCTAAAAATATGATAACTGGTACAAATGAGATAACTGGAATAATCTGACTGGATGCGTGGCATCGACCAGTGCTGTTCTGCGAGGCCAATGCGGAAGTAACAATCTGAAAATAAAAAGCAAATCAATTTTTTTCATGGGTCATCATGGTCTCATACGTTTTTTTGGACCCTCTAATAAGAAACATGATGGTCCATCTTTAACTTTTTGCTTCGTTATTAAGATATTATGGCAAATAATCTGACAAATGACTGTCGTGCTGGGGTTTGATTGACATGTCGCTGTAGCAGCAGCTCACTATAGCGAAGTCGGACTGATTCAGACATTCGTATCTTCTTTTTATTCAATATGTTCATAGTTATACATGACATACACTCGACTGCAGCTGTGGGTAAATGTTCACGCTAACAACACTGTGATATGACTTTGTTTGACACTGCGTGGTGAAGTTCAGAAAAATAGCGGCTAATGTTAGCTCTCCCATGAGTCCCCTGCTATGAACGCTTCGTAAGCCCCGCTGCCGTTCGTCCAAATATGGTTACTTCCTGTTTTTGGCTCCAACATGCCGTCCAGGAAGTGACAAGGCAATTGGCCTCAAAACGGCCCTTCAGAAAGTAATAGGTGACGTCACGGTCACTTTGTCCATAATATATACAGTCTTTGGTTTAGATGCACTTCAGTAATGCAATAACCAAAAAAAAAAAAAACACTGGTATACCTGTTTCAGTCAATTATCAGATTTCTTTCGGAGTACGTACATACTTATTGACATAAGACTTAAACTGCCTTTTATTTTCAAAACATCCGGTCTCGTCTTGTTGAATATGGTGACACCTATGGTCTTAGCATTAGCTGTCCTAATGCGGAAGCTAACAGGACTGCTGCTACTTTATACTATTCCTTTATACTCCATGAGGAGAAAATGACAGCTGGCTGGTCTTTCTCCATTCCTTCCTTAAAGCCCTCATCACACCTACCAGCAGGAAGCAAGTAGAACCAGTTGGACTGAAGAAAATCCAGCTGAATTCAACAATTTGTAAGAATGCCATTGGAGTACGTAGAATGCTTCTAACCCGCCTTGCGTAATCTTTGCACATTTCGGGTGTATTAACTCTGGAATGCAGCTTGAACCTAGTCGGAACACAGTAGGAATATTGACAATGCTGTTATAATGCAGTCACCATATGTAGAATGCCCTCTGAATGCCTTGCGAGTGTGGTTTGATTGCTGGTTGGAAGGTGCATCCTGGCTCATTCGGGACGCCTTCAGGACATTCTGGCAGCATTTGAAGTTGCTTGCCATTTTGCTTCTTCTCGAATGCGATCAGAAGGTTTTGAATGCTGTTGGAATGTATAGAAAGCAGTCATGGTGCGGTTAGATTACACTTCCAATCCCGTTGAATATTTCTCCACTTTAAATGCATCTTGAATGTTTTAAGCAGGAGCGAAACATTCCACAAGAATGGGCCTGATTATCTGGAATGCACTCAGATAGCATTTTAAAAACGCACTCCAAATATCCAGGAATATTCAAAGATGTTTTATTCCGATGGCATTCCGGCTCATTCCGCCTCTGGTGTGACAAGGGTCACATGTGAGTACTGGGTAGAAATCTAGGTGTGTTAATCCGATTTCTCATGATCAAGTAGCTGCTGCTATCTGATAAAGCAAATCACAGTATGCTGTTTACGTGATCAACTGAATAATCTGATAACATCAAAAATCGAATAATGATTGGATTTTTAATGTGTGTGGTTTTTAACACTGCTTTTAAGTGGAGCCCTCAGACTAAATGGCTGCCTTGCATTGTTGCAAAAGGGAATCCTAACCCTGCTGGGGAGACAGACCAGTCTCTGAACATGAACAAACAATTTATCACATCACATTTGGTTAATTCTCAATAGGCTTACCAAGAAGGTTGAGGACCTCCAGTAGTGAGATATGCTGGTCACGTGCACAAAAACAATATCCTGCTTCACTGGTATGCAAGGTAATCAAGAGAGTACAAACACATTATACAGTGCATAACACCTAGAAGAAACTGCAGCACAATGAGTTCTGCAGCTGCGACTCCTTTTCCCTTCTCAGTCCTTATCATCTTTCCACAGTAAACACATACTCCAACATCACAAAATCTTATAACAATGTAAAATCACAAAATCTTATGATATGCCTATTTCAGAAAAGATTTAAGACAGATTATACTTTCAAACAGGTGACATCCACTGTTTCCACACGCCAACAAGAGGTCATCATAAAAACTGCCTTTATAAACCTATATTGTTTTGTCTGCGTTCATGTTTAAATTTCTAAAAAAAAATAAAAAAAAATGAAGCCAAATTGGCTCAAATCAAAAAGTAAAACAAAAGCACTTAACAGCAGAAGTAGCCTGGGAACAAATAGGAGAATTTTTTTTTAACCTTTTTATGTTTTTCATCAGCACCAAAAATGCAGCCGTGTCCAGTAATGTCACTGCTCTTTTTCAGGTTATATAATGTTAAAATATTACCCACCCAAACATAATCATGAAAAGGAAATGAAGAAAATCACTACTACCATATGCAAACAATATGCCATTTAGTCTCACTGCATGGGTCTGAATCGGCAGGGTGTCGGAGCAGTGCAGACTGGTTTGCAATTTTTACATTAGTCCTGTTGCAGATCTTTGCTCTGAAATTGGCTTAAAACAGACACTGCGAATGGGCAGATGGAAGCCATTTGTACTGTATTGTAAAATACATACATATTTCAAAGACAAACTCCAAAATATATGTTATAACACATGGTGTCTTCAAAAATTATAACTCTGAATCCAAGCTATTTTTTTTTTGCTTATTAGATGGCACACTGCACCCAGATCTCACGCTGACAATAGTCATCATTTCATGAGTACAAGGCACACTGCCTGAATTCTAACAGCACTATTGCCTTTGGCCTCACAACAGAAAAGAAAATTATACTTCAGCTTTGGAAAATCTGAAGTACCCACTGTGAGGCACTGGCTTGGCAAAATATGTGATACCTTACACCTGGGATTAGACACGCTCTCAAGGACAAACTTAAATGACTAGAAAGTTTGGTCCCTCTTTGTTTCTTCTTGAAAAAGGTTACAAACCAGCAGTGGTGATTATTCCTGGTATGATAGCTTTCAAAAAGCAGGCCGAGTGGCCACGGAGGATAATGGTATTTTGATATTACCTTCTATTCTTTATGCTTTTTTAATCTTTTTACCCATTACCATCTGCCCACAAGCCTGCTCCATTACAGCCTGTATGTGCTTATCATAAGAAAAGATGAGAAAAGGGGATGATCTCTAAAACCGCAATGAAACATTATGTAAAATCACAATCAACAAACTGTTTTTTTGACTTTTCAAAGTTTCATGTCAACACCCCGCATCTTCTTTCTAAGGATTTCTCAAGGTATAACAACCTCTGCCTTTGCCTTGGTGCTTATTATTTTTTTAATATATACAGTGGTCTAACATAGAAAACATTCGATAGAGATTTTAGAGTCATTTGAATCACTCCAACAAGTCTCCTCTGACACCAGTATTGGATTGCATCTTTTTATATGCATACTAGGTTTAAAGAATTTGCACTAATATGGGTCTCTCAATAAAAACAACAGTACAAGATCTTATGACATGGGCCCATAAGAATTGATGTTTTCAACAACAATGACACAAAACACTGCTGATTAATATTCAGGTAGACAGATAAAGTAGTGGTATTTCATGTGATTCACATCTTCCAAACTATACAACCATAAAGCATGTTTGTTTCTACCCTCAATTATAACCCAACACTGTTTCAGAAAGTTGTTCCCCAGTGTTACCTCTGAGTGTATTTCGAAGGTGTGGGTATTTCCATTGTACCACGGATTCAGCTGTAGCCTTTGGTTTCACTTTCTAAATGTTTAGGTTGGGGATGAGACAGTTGGAGTGAGGATTAGATTTTGGCAAGAAGACACTTTTAAGGTATAAGGATTCAGGAGTCTGTGCAAGGAACAGGAAACAGTAAAGGATGCAAAGTATAAAAACACATCGAGTGCCACATGGCGTTGAGTCTCCTATGTGACAGTCATGTGCTGCCATGTCCACCCCATTGTCTCCTTCTGACATCGTGCCACCCTAATTTATGTTTATATGCACATTAGTATTCCCCTGCTACTTCAAATAGTACCTGAAAATGCACCTAGCGATTATCTTCAATTATGATTGCCGCTATACAAATAAAATTGAATTCAATTCAATTCAAATATATCAATACTCTGAATGTCATGTAAACAGCATATTTTGGCGGAATATTTGGAATTAGGTCTTTTTTCCAATTAGACCATTTTCCGAATAAGACAGGCGGGATGTGCCGGTATTATTCAGTTTATCTGGACACGTGTTCAAGTTCAGGTCAGCTGCATTAGAGACCAAGAACCTCTCTGGTACAAATGGATGCTCCAATGAAAGTCCAAAGTTCTGGTTAGAGGTAAAACATGCCTACCTAAAAACATTATAAACAGTCATGATATTTGTATTCAGTTCAATTCAACTTATTTAAACTGTATTTGTAAAGCGGCAATCGCAATCCAAGACTATCTCTAGGTGCCCACTATTCAGGCCCAAGCCTCAAAGGCCATGCAGAGAGCCTAGCGTGACGGGGCAACAGAAGAGAAAAACCTCCAGCAGAACCAGGGCCATATGCCTCAACTGGCTGGGGTTAGTGGATAGAGGAGAGGAAATAGAAGAGTACAGACAGAGCAACCAACAACACAGCCAAACACTGGACTGGTCCAGAACCAGCAACTACATGTCAACACATCGAACTTTGAATTGGTTTAAGAACCAACCAGGAGTTCACACAGTCACCAGTGGAAAAACTGTGGGGTCTGAACAGCAGCATGCAAGCAGGAATATTAGTGGAAGATTCTTTTTCATTGGTCATGTAATATTAGGAATATTAGGAATCTTGGCTTTTTCAGAACAATGAGGAACAGCGGAAAGTTGTACCTATGCAAACACAGTCTCTGTGTTAATACTATCATTACAAGAGGCCTCTTAACTCTACAGGGTAACCTTCTGTCATAATACAGTCTTAAAGGGAACATCCAGTGTGGCCGAATTTGGGAGGATGTCTGGGTCTCTGAAATACCTCTGCAAGTAATGTTAAATTTTAACAAATAGGAAATAGGTGTGTGACCAAGAAAACTGACCTTTACAATACACAAAACTCTTTATTTCCATGAATTTAAGTCATTAATTTAAAAACACATGACAGAGGTCTAAAATTTTCCTTTTTAGATATTTTGATATGAAAATGTCACATATTGTGGCTTAAATTGAGTTATATAATTTCAAAGTTTCTAGCCCATTCTTACTGTATCATTATACACACATTATAATATGAGATAACTGCAGAAGCTGTTCTTGCAGCAGTGACTCTCACCAAACTTTACAGATTGGAATTGTAGGAGGAATAATAAAATGAGTGCACTTATTGCCCTTTCTGACCATCATACTAACAAACAAGACAAGCTCTGCATTCTGGAAACATTATTTGGTAATTTGTGGCATTGAATAACTATGAGGCCTGGCATCTTTAATAGCATGGATTAATTTTTGGCATGTCAAGGATACAGGTTTGCAACACTAAGTGATCTCAAGAGGGTGAGGACAAGAGTTTTTGGAATAAGTAGTTACTCCATACTAGTTCTTGAAAAAGTTGCAGGAGACAAGATTGATTCAAGATGATTCACCAGAACTGTTCTGTGGTTGAATAGGAGTTAATTATATAAAGGAGTCCACATGCACCTATCTCTTAGCCAATCGTTTGTCACGGTCCCCCGTAAATGATTAGACAGACGACCTGCCATTCAACATGTCATACAATCTCATAGGTGGACAAGCTGACAACAGTTGTAGTGGTACAGTAGCTGCTATGGTGCTAGTAACTGTAACTCACCTAAGCACAGGACGCCTGAGGAAACAGCCTGCATTTCAGATTCCTTCGACATCTGCTACAGGCAGGAAAAGAACTGCAAAGCTATAAGCCACGTTGAAAGGCAGGTCATCTGTCTACCATGAATAATCAGCTACTAGGCAGTTTCCCAGACTGCACCTGGTACAAATGGTCAGTTTCGATGTTATTTTATTCATAGTTCAATAGTTATTCACAGAAAAGTAATATTTCCATAATGGTGGTTTTCTTCAGGATCTAGCTCTGTGTATGTCGAAGGTACATCAAATCTGTGGGCACATTACTGAGTCAGCAGTTTCCACTACAGTTTGGTGTCAGTTTCATGTTTATTTACTATCTTGCATGAGCTATTTTTCCTCAACCTCTGTAAGCATTCTGAATCACTATATACAGAACATTGCCCATATCTGGATTAAACGTTGTGGTTTGATAGAATATATGATGGTGTTATGTTTTTGGCAAATTTTCTGGGTGTTATTTGACATGCTACAAGGACAAATGTTGGATTTGGCACGATCTCACAATGCCGAAGAATCCTTTGTAAGTCTTTTGGGTCTAGACATTGATTCGGATCACTCCGAGAATCCCAGATCTATCCTGAAAATTTCATCCAAATCTGCTTCTAACGTCTCATGGTATGTTGTGGAAAAACAAACTGATGCTGACAAAAATATAACTTCCTTGGCAGAAGTAAAAAAAATTAAAGCTGAAGGAGAAGGTGTGCTCAAAGTTTTGACTGGTAATGCATTGAAGTGACTGTAGAACAAATGGAAGGAAATCCGTATTTCTCAGTTTGGGCACCTGCCAGTAGATAATGTCCTCTACTAACTTGCAGCATTGTTTCATTACAATGAAATGACATAACATAAAAACACAAGGGGCTTTAAAACTTTAACACACTGAACTATCTCTAAACATATTTTCTACCTCGATTTGCATTAGCAGTGCGGGGCAAAACGACAACTCCCATGATCCACGCCGTTTCACAATGTCATACACTCTGATATCTTTTATTATTGCTTCGACTGAGAAACCACCAGCAGCAGAAATGACACACTGTGCATAATCTGCTGGAGGGTTCATTAGTTTATTAAACTGTTGGACTTTACCCAGAAGAATCTCTGCCAACAGTCATCATTGAAACCATTTGACAATAACCTGTTGATACGTATGTTTTATCAAGCAAGAAACCACTTTAGCTGTGTGCTCACATGCCAGGTGTTGCTGGAGGGGTTATGTTAGGGTCATTGTGCCCAGACACGGTCCATCTACAGCTTGGTAAGATAACAGATTCCCCCTGAGAATAAAAGCCAGTCAGGCAGAACAGACATATAAACTACTGCACCGTAAAGTAAAGGGTCATCCTGGCGAACCGCTATATGCAGGGTGTGAGGGGCTTGGCAGATTGGTGGACGGAGGTGGTAGGAATATGTTCAAGTGTGCATACTGAAAATCATATGTACTCAGTGGACCTTGTCTGCAGGCTGTGACAATGCGTGCGCATGAATGTGTGCCATCCGACCTTACCCTTTAGGTGGATCTTGTTTTCCGGGCTGTGCACCAACACCGAGCTAACGGAATCCAAGCTGTCATAGTTGCTGCAGCCGAGAGGGCCCGTCCTTGTTTCAGTTACCTAGGAAACAGAGAAGGGACAGATGTATTTCATATATACTTTTATTATCCGACATTATCTGAAGCAGATGTTTGTTCCCATTTCTAGCAGTCAAGTATGCAGCTTGTGGCAGACAAGCGGATGTGACAGAGCCGTCTGACAGTGGAGAAAACTCCCACACCTGCAGCCACAGCTGCCGCCGACGTGCTGGCTGTCTTGTGGAAAATAGCGGAAGATGGAGAGAGGGAAAGAAACATGAGGGACAGAGTAAATGCAGTTGCTTGTAGGAACGTGTCTGATCTGAAAAATCATAGCTCTGGGAGGAAAGGTCATATCATGTTTTTGTATGCCTTTGTGTGCTTTAATGAGGAGTCTAACAATACCCCTCATTACAGCAAGTGACTAAAGTGGATTCAGGAATATGACATGAAACGAAGCAGCTCATAGGTCTGGTAATTGTTAATGCTTGATATATTTTGCATTTGGATATTGTATTATATGTTACAGTATATTGTATTTATAATTGTATGAGGAGCCTGTTCTTGTTCACTTTGTCATGATCCCCTTGTGAGCCTGTCCAAGGATCAGCTGCCCCGATAGCAGCAATTTTACATGTGCAGGGAACCGGGCAGAAGTCAGCGTAAGTCTGTGGATGGCAAAACTTTAGAAAGAGGTGGCTGAGGTGGGTGGGTTTACACACAACAGACGAGGGTTTGTGTCCCATGTCTCTTTCCATCCATCCATCCATGCATCCATTATCTTCCACTTATCCTGGTCAGGGTCACGGGGGCAGCAGTTTAAATAGAGAAGCCCAGACTTCCCTCCCCCCAGCCACCTCCTCCAGCTCCTCCAGGGGTCCTCCCAATGTTCCTAGGCCAGCTGAAAGATGTAATCTCTCTAGTGTGTCCTGGGTCTGCCCCAGGGCCTCCTCCCAGTTGGAGCTAGTTTTGGACCACCCATGTTCCTGCCTTCGACTGTCACCAAGACCACCGGACCCTCAAAACTCTTCCTGCAGGAGGTGGGCCCACAGGAAGGCATAGTCATGAGGGTCTTCTGAATCGCTCGTAGTCTGATCTGTGACCTTGGACCAGTTTGTCTTCGGAGACCCTACCAGGGGGCGAATTGCCCCCAACAACATAGCTCCTAGGATCACTCAGGCACGCAAACCCCTCCACCACTACAAGGTGGCGATTCAAGGAGGGGTATGACATTTTTACGACCTCAAAATAATCAAAGAGACCATAACATGAGATGCCATGCATGTGCTGCAGCGTTAACAGGTTGTAATTCAAAATACTCACAACCGATTATACAGAAAGCAAAGGAGTAGAGAGCACCGCTAAAAATAAACAAGAGAGAGAGAGGCCAATCAGCTCTAGAAAAAAGGAGCACAGGAAGTTAATATGCAATTATAAAATGCAAAATGGTTGACAAGGTGCAGCGCAGAGGCACGAGTAATTTGTGTCATTTTGCATTACCTACGTATTTTCTTCCTTATTTTAGCTCTTCTTCTTCTAACCCGACTCAAGTTGTTTTAACACTCGACCAAACCAAAACCATCGTCTACGTAACACTGTCTTTCTGCAAAAAACATGCTGTATCGGCACTTTATAGTTAAAATTTGACATGCTGACCAACCATTAGTATATGAGACATTAGGAGTGAAAATGTGTAGATTATACTAATTTGTCCAATAGATTTGAAAATAAGAATACTATTTAAAATAATTTTAAATATGCTATAATAATACACAGGCAGGTGAGCTGTACAAATAAAATTTAATTGAATTGAATTAATGAAAGGAAACAGCAGATACAGTAAGAGTGGGTCCTTCCAGGTTATAAATGAGGGAATATTTTCACATAACTCAGGGAATATCACTCCTCCGTGCAGCAGAGTTCCTACACCTGAACTGAAGCTATTCTTGAAGCATGTGATGGCACAAAACCTCAAAAATCAACATAAATCAATAAGAAATTAACTGATATTCATCTCTCATTGACTGTTGGGTGTTTAGTCGTGAGTTTTTCTTCATGCATTACATTGAACTGAAAGTAGCCAGACAGACAAAGACAGTAAAGTAAGGGTTAATGCTCTGCAGTGTGTGTGTTTATGGTAGTAAAGTATGATGCAGAGTCTAGGAACCACCTGAGAAGAAGGAATATCAACTTTACATACTCAAATTCCATACGCTGATCAGTAAATGCAGCATATCAGCACATTTTCAGGATAGTTTCTAGAAACACTCTTCAATCTTAATATGTTTCAGAAATTACAAAATGTAGTTCCTTGGCCTCCAGCCATATGGATTGCTTTGTGACATCTCATTAAAATGGAAGCAATTAACAACTATGAACTGAGAGTTATAAAATACCCCAAATCCTTAAATTTCAATTATTGCTTTCAATATTAATAATAGCTCAGAATGGTGCCCCACCGGCACCAGCAATAGTAAAAATTGCTCCAGGCTATTAGGATAAACCTGACTTCTGCATTTAGTTCAACTTGCATGCATGAGAATGTGCATATATTTAGTCATACTCCTGAAAATATTTGGGGAAAATTAATAGCACAGATGATATTAAAACACCATTCCCAAGTGGAAAAGCGGAGAAATCACCCCGTATGGTTTGTTACGTCAAGTGTGTGAATGATTTATTTTGTTTCGAAGAGATGACCCTAAAATTTCTGCTAACAAGGTCGATTAAGTATTAACAGCAATACAAACGTCCATGTCATGGAAAATATGATACGTAATATCCTTGACATGTTATGCAAGATGCTCATGTAGGAACACAAACAGAGGGTGGACAAAGAAAGTAGATGGCGGAAAATGAGGAGGAGGGAAGGACACAACGAAGAAAACAAAAGGAAGTAGGAGAAAGGGAAAGGATGGATGGATGGAGAAATGGAAGGAGAGAATGAAGGAACGGAAAAGAAAGAAAGAAAGAAAGGGAGAAGAAAGGAAAAAATAAAGACTTCACAATGACAAGGGGAAAACAAATACTTGATTTTCAAGTAAATTTTCTGAATGGAGCAATTAACATAAGAAGATGGATATGGCCTCTGGCAAAGCCATTCTACAGCTAAATCACACTATTTGGCAAATGATGCAGCCTGTGTGAGTTGTGGTCCTTAAAGCAGTCTTACTCATCACATCTCCGCACTCTGCATCACATTAAGATTGCATCTATTACCAAAAGAAAGGAAAAGTTCCCCTTCAAGGCACTACAAAAGATACATATCTCCAACATTTCTCAAAAATGATGAGAAAAACAGGCATAACTGAGATGCAGCGTGTGATTCGTTTGAGATAAAAGCAGGAATCAAAGAAAGATCAGTGTAGGGAAGCGAGGCCATCTCAGGTTGCTGTTTGAGTCAAAGATAATCTTTGATTTAACAAAATAAAAACCGCAATTGGTGCAACACATTCTTTCTTTTGTATCTGAAAAAAACCAAATTGAGCTTTGTTCAAATACCATAAAGAGTGCCAAGCATAAGCGCGCACTGCAGTCAAATTTGAGGGGAAATACAATTACCATGAGCAGACACAGTCACTTCAGATAGTACAAATTAAGGCAAAGACATGCCTGTGAGAGCTGGAATTAGATGTCTGAACATGAACAAAGGAAAAGATTAAAAGTCTTCTATCTGACATCAGACACGTTCACAACTTCTGACTTAGTGTGATGATCTATTTTTTTCTGAAGAGAAAATTTTATCAATTTTTTGTATTCATTTTCCTGAGTGTTTTCTACATTTCCTTGTTGATTTTGTGTTCATTGTTGTCCATTGCAACTTTTTGTCATATTTTTGACTATGCTATCAATCTTTTATTCATTTTGATCAATTTCACGGTGAATGTTTGTTCACATTTTTCTATTTCTTGATATTTTCATTCAATTTTCTTATTTTCATTGTTCATTTTGCTTCATTTTGTTTTCCCTTACTCATATGTGCTCAATATTCTGGGCGTATTATGCATTTTATGTCTTATTTTGCTAATTTTCGTTCTTACTTTGTTCATTTCCATGACTATTTTGGTCAATATTTGGTTCATATTAAGTGATATACCCATGTTATCTTAGATTTTTGCATGAATTTTGAAGTGGTTACAAATTAAACTTGAGTGGCTCATGACAGCGTGCCACAAAATAAATCAGACACCACAAGGTCCACTTCTAGTCTGAACTCAATTTTGGATTAAACCTAGGGCAGCATACAGGGACACTGTCAAAGTGTTTCTGTGAAGCTATTAAAGCAAAATGTTTAAACACAATCAGGCACAGACGTAGAAATTGACAACATAAACAAAGGTCACCGTTTTTAATCAAAGAAAGGGAAGAGCTTTCCCGTGTATTAAATTAATTAGAGGTGCATCCAACAATTATTTTCACCATTGATTAAATTCTCTATTACGTTTGGCTCGAGGAAATGTTGGGAAAAAAAGGAAACCGTAACAAAGTGTTTCTCAAACCAGAGATGCTACATCTGAAATATCAGAATCAGAAATACTTTATTAGTCACAGAGGAAACTGTTTGGTCACAGTTGCTCAATGCCAGAATACAGTACAAGTTACAGGGAAGAAAGTACCAAAATATTATATTACAAAGACAGAAAATACCAAAATTTTATATTCCGTGTTACTCCATCATGGTACTATTCGCATCCAAAAGCATGTGAAAACTTTTGCAAACTTGCTCACAGCAGTTGTGTCCATTTGTGGGTACCAGGTCAGTGCGTTTGATTCCAGCTGGGTCACTGTGTCCTGTTGAGTTTCTACAGACGATGATGGCAACACATCAGTGATGGAGTTTCCACAAACAGTCACGACACCCACACGCAGAGAACTGAATATGTACAGTGTCCCCACAAATGTGAATCATAATAATTACCACACAGAGGCTATAGGCAGCATATTTTACACATCTTCTGAGTAACGCATAATGTGTATTTGTTTATTGCCACCATAAATCCTCAGCTCTGACACAGTTCAGCTATGATCCACATGGGAATTGTTTTGAGCTCTTGTGAGAAACTTCAGTGATAATCCACCTGAGAGCTGCCACCCACATCTCTAGCTTTGTTAAAAACTCCCAAGAGCCCTTCGCTGTGCAGCATTCAACCCCAGTCATTTGGTTATGAATGTTTATTCAGCAATGTGGATTATTGAAACAAAGCAGAGTGCAATTATTAAACAAACACCGGCATAGATAGATGAGCTAATATTGCCACTCACGTGTTTCTTTTCAGGAGACGGAGGAGTTAGATGTCAGCATCATACAAATGAATGGAATCTCCACAGAAAATGCTTTTCAAAAACTTTTTTATAAATAAAATCCTCTGTATAAGGGCAATGACCATCTGAACATTGTGCTCTGCATTCCCAAAGTGCCTGGCCTCAAACTAAACAAACTTGGCACATCAGTAGTCGGGGTAGGCAGATGGGTTACTATGGCAACCACCAAATAATTTGCATACTATTTTAGTCACAGCATTAGTTAATAATAAAAACAGATTTGGATCAATAGTTCCAAAACTACAGTAGCTGGAGTTTTTAATCACTCACTCATCAAATAACTGTGACCTTGTCTTTGACATTGAAGCTCAGTAGAGTCTGACATTATTGCGCTACTTACAGTTCTAACTATATAGTGAGGTTGAAAATGTCATATACCATGAATTATGGATGATGCTGATTCCAAATATGCTGTGACCTTCAACAAGGCCAAGGCCATAGTGAATTTCACAGGGATTTGCCAATTAACTGCCTTGTCTTATATTGGCTTTGGTGATTTGGCAACATTTGGATTTTGGTGACTTGATAAACAGAAATATTGCTCGTAAATATATTCTGCTTTTAGCACTTGCATATTCTGCTTTCTGCATTTGCAATTGTTGTTGGTTAACTTGCAAAAAGCAAACCCATAATCAGCAAACAGACAAATCATCCATCCATCTTCTACCGCTGCTCCATGGGGTGCTTTGCCTTTGCAGTGACGCGGTGTCTGCATCAGTCTGTCGTGCTGAACAAGGAGCTGAGCCGACAAATTAGGTCACATATTTTTTCTAATCTTCATCATAATCATGAAAAGAGCAAACCTGAAAATAAGTTGCTCCAACATATCTACCACCTATTTTATGTGCCATAAAACTGTGTTGGCTTTCATGTAGAATGTATGACTTCATATAATTTTTCCAGCAGAAAAGGTTTCTCAGTGTTTAGTCGGAACAACATGGCTGCATTTTGTAAGGAAAACACTACTAAATCATGAATAAAGCGGCAGTTGACAATGATGGCAAACTAGCAACTAGCCCGTGGTTTGTTGTGGCCGGTAGTACATGATTAGACAGGTGACCTGCCAGTCAACACAGCTTACACCCTCATTGGTGTACGAGCTCATGCACTCACAGACTTGAAAACAGTCACAGCGGTAGCTACTACAGAGCAAGCATCTGTAGCTCATCCAACCACAGGATGACTGAGGAGACACAGCCTACATTTCAGATTCTTTCAACATCTAAAACTGGCAAGAAAAGAACACACATACTAGTTGTCTGTGAAGATTCTCAGTCATCCAGGTCATGGTATCCAAAGCGTGTGGTTTTACTTGTCAACTGGACTGGAAATTTGGTTTGAAGACGTTTCGCTGCCTATCCAGGAAGCTTCTTCAGAACCAACGAAGCTTCCTGG
>JAQQAE010000780.1:0-29628 GCA_029823295.1 Pseudamia nigra
AGTGTTGTCCCATGAAAATATATAATTAAATATCTGCAGAAATGTGGGGGGTGTACTCACTTTTGTGAGATACTGTATTCCTATGGAAAATGTCTCTTCGGATAATGAGAAATTTGGATCCCGAGCGTGACACCGGAACGGATTAAACTCGTCCGAGGTACCACTGTACAAAGTGTGTGGTGAGGGGTTTTACAGCCTTAAAACAAAGCGAGTTTTTCCAAGGGAATCTGCTTCGCGGATTTCGCCTATCACGGGTTATTTTTAGAACGTAATCCCCGCGATAAACAAGGTACCACTGTACATGCGCGAATTTTTAAGAAAACCTACAATTTAAGAGTATAATAAGTCACTGAATTTATTCTTTTTAATAATGTTGTGACGTGTCAGTGCCGACACATTTGTGCATCACCTACCCAGTGAGGCGAGCCCCGAGAGGGCTCTCACTTCTGGCATCAAGCGCGCGGCTGCCCGCGACCCACTCTGGGGACAGTGGCAGGTGGGAGTTTGACTGGGGCGGTACACCTGTCAAACGGTAATTCAGGTGTCCTAAGTCGAGCTCAGGGAGGACAGAAACCTCTCGTAGAGCAGAAGGGCAAAAGCTCGCTTGATCTAGATTTTCAGTATGAATACAGGCCATGACAGCGGAGCCTCCGCGGGAGGTTTCTGTTACCACAGGTGCAGTAGAACATGAATGGATTAAAATTATTCATTAGTTATCCTGTTAAGAAATGTCAGCTAAGATTTATCTGCGACCCAGATGCAGTCATCAAAAGAGCCACATCTGGCTCGCAAGCCATAGGTTCCCGACCCCTGCTCTAATACATACCGGTACAAACACTGTCTGTAATTAATATAACGTTGCTACTTCAGTGTGTAAGTGAAAAAATAATGAAAGAGGTATTTTTAGATTGGAAATAATCATTACAACACTGTATTAATCTTTATATTTGTAGCTAAGTAAGCAATAGAGCTCATATTTGGATTATACCCTATTAAGGTATAATTGGGTATCCTTGTATGTGGTGTGCATACTTAGCCAATAAAGCTGAATCTGATTCTGATTCTGATTAAGACCTGAATAATAAAACTCAGCCTACAAAGCTCCTGTCAGACACAAACGCAGCACATCAAATTGAACATCTTTACTCAGAGTTGTAGTCCTGTAGTAGCAGGACTTCAGGAATTACAACCTGAGGGAGCGTAAGTATTGCACCCATGCAGTGATAACATATGGAGATAAGTATAACCTGTGAAATACTGCCAGATAATGGGGAGTTACCCCAACATGCATCCTTAATGAACAGCATGGTTCGCCATTCAGGATGTCACAGTAGTTTTAGCCAAAAATCTAATAAATCAAGTAAAGTGTAAATGTTAATTAAACTAAAATATACAGTATGGACCTATTAAATGACTCAGAAATATGGCCAAAACTTACACTGTCTTAGATTTCACCTGCAACCGCAACATGGATGAAAAGCTAACGGGGGGCAGGACACAGATGTGTGTTCTGTCGTTTTTGGTGTGATTTACAACTTACCCTTTTTATGTACCACACCTGACATACCTGTAGCTAGTACAGCCTCTGATGCACAAACTCCACAACAGCACATTACTTGTCTTTGTTTTGATCATTGTAACATTGTAACATTTATTCTTGATTTGTGATTACCGTAGCTTTACGCTTACTAACTCGAATGGAGACTCAATAGCACAACTCAGCATGGGTAGAATTAGGCTAAGTCTCTTTATTGATGAAAAAGGTTCAGCACACTAAAACTAGTCTGAAAAGCAACAGACAAATCCAAAGGGATTAGCAAAGGCGAAGTCAAAATTCAGAGAGCAGCGGTCAAGCACAGAAGTCAGTAGACGCCAGGAAAAATGCCGGAACCTTTGTTGCAGAATAACAAGGACGAACCAGCACAGGGAAAAAGGAAGAAACGGGCTGGGTTTGAAGTGACTTAATGCTGGCATCGTGATTCTGATCAAAAATAGTCAGTAATATGAAGAAGGCGGATATCTGAAAATTCTGCAGTACGCCAAAGATGACCAGATGTAAACTGATCTGACTATGTCCCAGTATGCCGCTGGATATACTGCATCCCACAATGCACTGCAGTCGGCCATATTGCTTCTTCTTCGTCTAACATCGTGGAGCAATCAGCATGGCCTTATAATATATCACATTCAAACAAGCTAATAAGCACAAGTACAGACAGTCATGCGAACAACTCCATTTATATCAAATTATCTAATGGAGTTTTTAACCTTTTTTTTTTTACATTAAATGGTAATACACAGATAGACCAGAAACTGTGATATCTCTGCCCTCAATAAAGTGAGATTTCAGCTTCTACAAATATTTTTCAGTAGCACTTAATGTGTGCCCCCCCCAACTCAGTTCAGTAATATCAAACATTTTATTTTATGATTAGTTGAAGTGAGACTGATGGTCCTTGTAGCTGCAGGTATTTAACAGTTAATATTTTACTATGGACACACAATTGAATTTCACCTAAAAGAAAATAGACAGTAAGTAAACAGGAAGCCGCCAAAATGAGACTTTTTGAAATAGGAAATTACAGGTGCATCTTCAATTTAAGCAGCCCTTTGATGCAGAACGAAAGCATAACCACCATATACGCAGTATTAGAGATGGATATTGTAGGTATACCAGTGATCTTAAAATGTGTTCTGTATTCAGATACTGTATGTTATCCAGATACTGAAAAATACATCGAAGTTATAAACCCACCGTGATCAGATTATTTCTGACCACATTCAGACTTCATTCGTTTTTTTTTTTCAAATCCCTGTACCTCTGAGAATAGTTGTTCTACAAAATGCTTTTTCCTCTTAGTCATTTGACTCCATGAGTCATTGTGACACGGACTTTGTTTTCACACAGACTGATCCAAATAATGAAGACAGTCATATTATGAACCAGTGCTGTGTCAACACATAGCAGTAGAAATTGACAAGGCGACAAAATGAAGCAAAAATGATCAAATGATTTCACAAATTTAACAAATGAAGCAATAACATGAGCAAAAATTTAAAAAATGGAGGAAATAAAGAATAAGTTAAAATAACTAAATATATCAACAAAATTAGCAATACAATGAGCAAAAGGTAACAAAAATAAAATAAGTTAACAAATATGGGCATGGCAAGGAGTAAAAATGAACAAAAAATAAGAAACAAAATGAGCTGAATCAACAAAATAATCAAGTAAAATAAACAAAAATGAAGACATTAGGCAAAAGCTACCAAAGTACACAAATTTTGCAATAAACAACACATGAGCAAGTCATCTGTTTAGTGTCAAACATAAGGAAAAGAAACAGTCTTCAACAACATTTATTTTTACATTCACCTGCTTCTGGATCTCACACTGTACTGATGACAATTAATGTGATCTTTTCATTGATATCACCTGTAAAATAACGTGTTCACATAGTATATGAGAATGAATGAATGAATTCCACCTTATAATGCAGCCACTAGGAGTCACGAGAAGGTGTAGTTACAATACCTCTCCATTCATGCCTGCATAAATGGAGAGGGTTGTGTCACGAATGGCAGCCGATGTAAAACTTGACCAAAGTAAACATGCAAATCTTCAAATCCAACCGGAGGTGGATAGTCGGCTGTGGCGACCCTACGGTTTTCAAGGGTGTGGCACTATTGAAGGGAAGGAATCACACTGTGGTTGAAGCAAACGTCAATTTAAAAACTATAACTTTTGCTATAAAGTTTCAAGCATCCAAAGAGGTATTTAGACTTAGTTACATAAGTATCCAGACATTTTTTTTAGTTAAGTATCCAGACATATCAGCTGAATGATCAGGGACTGGAGCCATCTCTCCGTACTTGTGACTTGGGGCCACATATCTGGGATCCAGTGTGTTAATCGTAGTCCTAAATCTGTCTTTGTCCTCAGCACCCAACAGAACCATGTCTATCTTAGTTCCATTCATTCTTGGTACTTGAAGGATGTCTACAGGTAAGACGATGCAGCAAATTGTTGCTTTAGCTCGATAACATTGGGTCCACCTTTTAACAGTATTTCCAGCCAACAGGCAAGTCATGTGTTTTCAAATTCAACATCTGCAACTTTCTCCATGCATATTTACATCTCAACACGTCCACTACAGGTGCTCTGTTGCATCCAGATGGAGTGGTGCAGCAGTGAAAAAGGTCCCCTATCAAACAGTTTCCCGCAGTGCCATGCTATTTAATCCGGTGTTGTGATAAAAGAAACATTAATAGAATAACAAAAGTAAAAACCAGTGTACCGCTCAGCACTACTCAATACAATCATTTTTCACTTACAATCAAGTCCTTATTATTGAGTACTACTACTTCAGTTATTATAAAAATGGAATAACAATTTTACTTGATTCTTGATTACTGTTTCTGCTCACTGTACCCAATGCTGCTCACATGAAGGTTTGCACTGGAGGTCAACATTCAGATACAATCCACGTAACAAGAACACATTAATAATAGCAGTTGGAGTGCAAATGTGATCTCTATCTGCATAACATATCTCCATGCAGGCCACACTTATAATACCACGAGTAAATGCAGCCACATTGCTTTTCTGCTGTTTTCATTTAAGGGCATGGACCTGAGTGACATTTTTAAACTTATAAGCAATGTTTTAGATTGATTATGTTCACTTTGCTGTTTTCTTATATTAAATTATTAATTTTTTTTCGACAAGTTAGTAAGAGAGTGTTTTTACCTTACTGACATGTTTGGACGACATTTGCAGTCTTTGTCAGAGCATCATCCAACGTGTGATGACGCCGTGAGGAAGACTGCAGATGTCGTCGAAACATGTCAGTAAGGTAAAAATACTCACTCTTATGAGGATGTTGAATAAAAAGAATTGCTAATTTAAGCATTGTTTTAGTTTCGCCAGCAATACGTTTTTTTTTTTTTCTTTTGCATTACTGTGATTTTCTTTCACCCCTACATTGCAGGCAGTTGCTGTTTAATGTTTAATCTAGCCTCTTTTTTTTTGAGGAATTTGTAGATGGGGGCGAACAACTAAGACTGTTCTCCAAGCACTTTTCTGATCCTTTAAGTAGCCCAGATTTGAGTGGTTTGCTAAATATGTCTCCAGTTATTTGTAGCATAATATGTGGGATGCAACGGTGAATTTTAATATACTGTTTTACCACAGGCTTGATGTAACTAATACAGTTAGTTGTTTTCAAATGTGACGTGTCTTTTGTCTCACAGGAAGGTATATTTGTGACTAGAGGCTTCAGAGTAGTAGTTTCGCACATGTACACTTTAACTCGTGCCCACTGTAAATTTTGACTGGGTTTAAGTACTGTGTTGAATGACATAATAGTGGTGGGCAGTTCAGTAGTGAAGCTGGAGAGTGAAATGATACCGTTGGATAGAAATGGTTCTGTGAGAGCAGCAGGAACGTAGAGGGGATCAGAGAGGATAAGAGCAAGGACAGAAGGAAGAGGTGAGATTGGAAAGAAACAAGAGGAAAATGGTTAGGTTGGAGAAAGGTAAGCCTGGATAAGCCTTTTGACAAGTAAGCTCTGGGCTGGAGGAAGCCAGTCAAACAAAAATCTGCCAGGTTTGTTTTATTCATGCTGTGGACAACGAGGGCCGTACTCTTTTTGTTTTTTTTTGTTTTGTTTTGCACAACAATACACAAATGACAAGCAGAATACAAATGCTACCAAGTTTTTCTCACTCCCTTTTTAAGATAGCTTCCAGATCTCTTTGGCATGTTGAAAATAACTAAATGATTCAACGTCTTCTGACATCCCAGAATATACGGGCATCGTCACTCATCACTTATTCTCTTTAATCACATCCTCTTTCAGTCCAAATCTGCTTCACACACTTTTTGTGCATTTAAAATGATACAGAACTCCTTGTTCTAAAGAAAACTGTGACAATAAGCGTTTATTGCTGCAGCTTTTGGGTAGCCTTGTCAGCTAATGTGATGCCACATGAAGATGCAACTATTTGTTATTTGCTGTGGAATTACATTTGACCAAACAGAATTTTGAATTTACAGTCTGAAATGTTCCTCCATGTGTATGCCGATCCTTTCACCCAAGTCTTGTTCTTGTTTAAGATAAGTTGTTGAATGAGTACTGTGTATTTTAAGAGCTGTAAAATACATTTTGGAGGGCAGCCAAACTGCTACAAATCATTTTACTGCATTTGCTGATAGAAATGTACCTGAAGGAAAGTCATTATCCAGCGTATACTCACAGTTTCAGACTGCTCAAGAAACTCCTCAGGGTTGTTTCTAATGATACCCATGTGATTTATCCAGCAGATGCATGATCAGTGTGTAAAAGCAAATCCAGAACTGACCTAATAAGAAGATCTTTGCCTTAGTTTCCCACTGTGCATTTTGAAAAACAGATATGAGGGTGCCTGAATAAGGAAACCTTATCACAAAAGACATCGAGAATGTGACATATGTCCTCTGGGGTAATTGTGCTTTGTGTCTCTGTGGCCCATTTTCTCCATCATATTAATGCTTTGCTGCACATGAATGACAAACAGCTGCATCACATGTAAAGTCAAATCCATTAGCAAAGGACCAAAGCTGAGGACCCGAGAGCAAAATGCCCTCCATTGAAAAAATGTTTATTCTCTGCATGTAATTGTTGAGCACAGTGTGAAAGGACTTGTGAAATTGGGTTAGAATGTGCAGCCTCAGTTTCCCTTTTAATCTGGAACTTGCACCCCAGTACCCACACATGACAAAGTGCTGCTAAGGATAAAAAAGCAGCCAAGACAGTAGGACATGGATAGAGTGGTGAATGGCTCATAGAAGATATTTATGTAATCTTAGGGCACCAGGGCTGACTCAAACCCGACTCGGAGCCGCTGTTGCAGAGAGAGGCCCAAGGACAGTAGCAAATTTTCTAAATCCCTGGTAGACGCAGAAAGTTAAGACAAGCAGCATTGCAATAAAACAAAGTCCAGTCCATTTATCTGAGCATCCCACACAACCCCTGGCTCAGATTTACAGCCCCGGGTATCCAGAGCTACCAAATCTTTCAGCAGCCACTGTTGCAGATATTGATAGGAGGAGTGAGAATCCCACCAAGGAATTCTGAGCTGGAGGGGTGAACGTCCCAAAACTTTTGCTGTCCTTTAACGGCTTGAAAGGATGCCACAAAAATGTATGTTCTAAAACGTTGTGTACTATGATCACATTTTAAATTTGAAAAAACTGTTTCTCATTGATTTGACTCCATGTCTCAATTTGTTTATCTCATGGCATTAAGAAGTTATGGATTGTTTGACAAAGCCAGGTCTTTGATGAGCATTTGTACCCTCTAGAGACAGAACATAGCCGCTGTTCCATCAAGAGCAAAATGCCTGTTTGAAAACAAATAAAAACAGGTCTCTCTCATCATTAGATCTAAAGCACTTAATCCTGCACAGAGGCGGCTCTTCTCCACTCAAATCCTTTTTCTTTGTATCTGTCACATATGGATTTTTTTTTCTTGTTTGCATACCACATTGTTGATTCCAACCAATGGTGATAGGGGGCAGTCTACAGCATTATGCTATATTTTATAACCAGTTCGCAGAAAAAGCTATGTTTTCAATTATAAAAAGTGACTTATGGAACAGAAGCCCTGCATTGAGAGAGAAAGGAGCACTAGCTGTAAAAAAAAAAAATGCTTCTGTTCCGGAAACTCTTAAGGCATTGCAGTTTGGTACTGTCATACTGTATGTAGCAGCTTTGAATAAAAGCTGGAATTATTCCTGCAACAAGACTTTTTTTCCCCCTTGATTTATCTCAGCATTTTTCACTGCCAGCTCATAAAAAAGCATGAAAAGGACAATACAAATGAGGCCCCACACATTTACTCACAGAATCCAGCAGGGAGTCACAACTACACCGACCAATATGTGGCCTAGCCAGACTTTCAGTTCACCACGAGGGTAAAATATTGCTAATATGAGATAAGACCTTTTTCTTTTAGCATCTATGAACGTTGCAGCACAGCCTTGTAGTCACATGAAACTTTACAGCAGGCGTGGAGGCACTTTGATTGTTGTGCTTGCTCCTCATAGAGGCTCCAAGGCTTTTGAGCTAAAAAACAACAATGCCCTTGTTGTTCTGTCTTTTTTTTTACATTCATGCCTGGTAAAGAGAACATAAAATTCTCTTCCCTCTGCATAGCAGGCTCAGAGGAATAGTTTTCAAAGTGTCACCGTTTAGGGCATGGTTTGGATGTCAGCAGCTAAATGAATAAATAATGTCCCCTCAAGTTGCATTTGATGTAGCAGGATCTGATTGGATATGACTTTTTCACTCAAGCTAACTAGCATCCAGATGTTAGAGGAAAACCCCTTTTCCCTCTCAGGTTGCTAATGAAACGAAGAAACAGGAAAGACGTTCATAGTCCTTCCCAAAATGAAAAAAAAAACACTAGGAAGAAAAGAGGGAGATGTACAAGAGATAGTTTTTTAACAGCAAAATTGATTTGGAAACACAGTGCATGGATGCGTGATCACACCAACAAAACAGGCACAGTGTAAGTGCGTGCACTGTGTCTCCCGTATGAGTTGGCCTTGCTCTGGGCTTGTTACAGTACATGCAAAGCAGGGAAAGAATAGGAAGAGAAAAACAGTAGAAGCTCACAGTGCCTGCTATGTGCAGTTTTTCAGGAACTGCAGACCACCCGAGGCCAAATTTGCCTACAGTGTTTAGACATGGCCTACTTCTAAACATGTAGTCATTAAAGTGGGCTTCCACTTTTATATAAATACTGTAATTTGTACTTTCACAGTTTCATACATATCCGCACTACAGCTGCACGATGTACTGAAAAAGTCACATTTTGGGATAATATTAGCCCTAACTGGAATTAGCACTGCTGTTTTGGGCTCTCCCTGGGGCTATGGGGAGGTGGGGCAATCCAAGGAATAATTTTATTTCATTTTTTAGTTATTCTCCACCCTTATTTATTGATGCATTTTCTAGCCCTTGTTTGTTAAATATTCAGTTTACTTTTAAATATAGCACTCTTCATTATAATTATTTTTTGTATTACTGTATTATTATTAATATTAGCAGTGTTTATATTGTGAAGTTGACAAAGATTACGAGGTAAAAAAATGAATGAATGAATGAATATTATAATGTCATATTACTGCTGTCATTACTAATATTGTTGTTATTGTGGTTGTGTTTCTTTATGGCTGTTTTTTTTCTTTTCACTCCCTATTTTGTCATGTCTTTTTTCTCTATTCTTTTTTTCCTTTTTTGTTACTTGTTACTTGTCACTTGCTCCTTTTTATTACAGTTTTTTCTCAATGTATTAAGATATGGTTATTTCTGCACTGTAAATGTGTAAGTACCACATTTTGTTAAAATAAATAAAGGAACTAGCTGGAATTTGAGATTGAGATTTGAGTGTACTGCTTTGTTTTTAAGGAGAATGGACATAGTCTATTAGTCATTTAGACAAACTAGCATACAAATTCCAAAAAAAATGGAAAGCATTTATAAAAAATAGCAAAGCAACCACCTTTCCTTTTTCTTTCTTCTTGCATGTTTTACAAAGAGCCTGTCACCATACAACAGAAACTGGGTTGGTCTTCCATTTCTGCAAATTAGAGCAAACTAAAACATCTCAATCTAGACATTTAAACTGCAAGGATATGCTGTTTTTGCAGTTATATAATTACACAGGCTGGTGTTGCAATTATGTTTCCAGTGCAGTTCATTCTGCAGTTTCGCATAGCACTGTATAGTCATGGCAAACCTAAATTCAATACTGTACATTGTACAGTATGTACATTGCGTGTGTGAAATAAAATGAGTTTTGAAAAGTGGTGTGCGACACCTTGCTGTTTGACCTTGAGTGCCTTCGCTAAGCCGCAGTGCCTGTATGTGTGCTTGGGCCTACAGTGGCCTACTCTTGTCTCATGGACTGTGTGTCTTTGAATAATGTCCTGCAGGAGACACTCTAAGTGCAACGTCTAGGACTCAGGCGTCAGCAGTAATATCAGGGCAACCTCTCCTCTCTTCTCCTCTGTGTGCAGTGGCATGGGGGATATTACAGCATTAGAACACATGAATTATAGCCATATTGTTAGTCCAATGTCAGGAGACATAGATGGGTTTATGGTCCTGCCGTGGCATCAGTCAAAAGCTAGAAAAGGAGAAATGGGGATTCTCAATTTTTTTTTAATGTATATCTCCATGCATAGTGTTTTGGACTTCGATGATAAATTTAAGCTAATTTCACAAAATTATGCTATACTGAATTATGGTGCCACATTTGTCACAAAGTGTTGTGAGCTTAAAGGCTCATGTGCTACCGTATGATAGACCCAGGTGCGACTGAGAATTCTGTATCATACCAACTGAATCTGTGCATTTCCCAAAGAAAGAAAAAAAGAGAAAAGACCAACCAGTGCAATAACAAAGGATGCATTACCTAATAGATTTGGCAGAAATACAGAGTTCAGGGCAGTCTGATAAAGCTGGGTTACAGTACTTTAATCAATCACTAAGAACACGAGCCAATTTAGAAAGAAGCCTGACATTCAAGATAGGCTTTCAGACAGGATTAGAAATAGTGAATGGAAAGTAGTCATATCTGCCAGGGCAAGTCGAAAGGACTGTTGTCAGGGGACAGTGCTCCCTCCTTCATGTGTGATATTGAGGCATGTCTCTGTCTCACCCCTCCTTCTCCTCTTTGTGTTCTCTGTGTCCCTCAGTTACATTTTTCTCCAAATGCAGATTAGTATTTGTACAAAACAGTGTTGCTTGTCTCTGTTGTTTACTTCCACTGCAAGAAAGAGCATTGTCATTTAAAATGTCCCTTGAAGCTCATAATCATCCTGATTCTCTGGCTCGACTAATAACATCTAGCATTCCAATGTGAACACGTAGTGGCCAGAGTAAGGTGGTTGTTTTTCTAAACTGACAACCGGAATAAAACCTGGTGGAAAAATATCTGCTCTTGTACCTCTGTAATATCTTTCTTGTATCATCTCCACACCCATCCATAATCCATTCACATTGTTTTCCTGGCTTGTGACACCTTCAAAGAACCTGCCCCTAGCACACTACTGTATATGAGATAATGTTTCAGTTACCTTTCTAAATATCACAGAAAACCCAAGTTTATCCTGAAAGGTTGAAGTAAATGCAGCTTTTTTCTGTAGGGTCCCTTGAATAGAAAACATAGCTCTTAGCTCCAGCTCTAGCCGTACAGTCTAAGAGGGATCAATGGGGAAAGCAGCCAGGGATGATGATGGTGCTGGATAAGGGGATGGTTCAACTGTGGTGATTGATATCACCTCACTAATCCCTCTACATCTCCTCTAAATCCACCTGGCTGTAGCTCTGAATAAGCCTGTAATGTGATGTATTAAGATTTAAATGCTCATTTAAATACATTTCCAATTGTTAATGCAGGATATTTATCATTACGGGTGAAAGTAGTTACAGTTACATGTACTTATAAATGGAGAATACGTCACTCTGTGTCTGGCTCTTTGTTTTTCCTCTGCAATGTCCGAATATGTCACAAACTCCTTCTTGATAGAAAAGGCTGTTAATATCTTATGTCTTCATTAATGGCCAGTAGAGGCCATGTGGTGCAGCATGTGTTTATTTGGTCTTTGTTTACACTGAGGATGAAGGTCACCCCCTCATTAGTGCACCAGCATCTTTTTTGATGTTGTGATATACATAGTAATCAAGTGTGGCTCGCATCACTGTTTACTGTTGACCTTTAGTGAAAAGCACAACACTGTCGGGTTGCTTCAAAACTTAATTATGTTCCCATAAAACTCCAGGCATCATGTACAATGGACAGACCTCATTTAATCTGTTGTCATTAGGCTACAGTAACCTTGTGCCCCTCTGCAAATAGAGCCCACACCATAATGTGCATGAATCCATTATGCCTCTTTTCATTAAAAAATAGACGCTTTGGGTATTGCTGTGTCAAGCGTGTGTGTACATCTTGGCTCTCAGCTATGTATTGAAAAATCCTGCTTGTCACACAACAATACACTTTGGCACCTCTCACTTCTCTGCAACTATCAGGCATTTGCATGTCAATAGCATTATTCTACCACTGCGCTTTTGGTATTTGTGAATACTCTACAAGGAAGCTAAATACTCAGTCTTTGAAAAGACATATCAGAATAATGTGAAGGGTTGCTGCTGTGTTCTTAAATGCATTTATTTTCAGAATTTATCTTTGCCTAATTGAACATCAATCACAATTATGGTCTTTTATTCAGGACAGTCTTTGCAGCAACATTTGAGTGCACATGCCAAAAGATGAGGCTACAGTGAAGCAATTGTTCTGTCACATTGTGGTTATTTTAGATCAGTTGAAATTAATGAATTCATGTTGTTACATGGTCTAGTAGTGGCACTATATATTACCTGAAAGTGGAGTATCTCTGTTTGCATATTACTGTAACTGCTGCAAACGCTAAGGCTCCTTATGCATTATTAGCTCATTAATTTTACAGGCAGCATCTGGGTCATGTCTCTGCTTGGTATATATATGATTCTGTGGAGCCCTTTCACACCAAATGATAAAGCTGATCTTTCAATTTTCACTGAGAACTGCAGCCTACTTACCTTAAATTAAAGCTGTTATTTATCTTATTAGGCCAGAAAGATTCTTTTCCCCAGCATACTTACAGTGTGTGTATACACACACACACACACACACACACACACATATATATATATATGCATATCTACACACACAGCTAATAAATTTCATAGTTGAGCTCTAAAAGCTTTCAATTTATTGTGAAAAAAATGTAATTAATTCCATATTCTTTTGGACAAGTTGATCTGAATTTTTAATCTTTTTCTGCAAAAAACATAATTCAAAATGCAGTGGATGAAAGGGGTAAATTACATGCACTCAGCGCAGGAATCCACTGCTTTTGAAATGGTGCATAGCTAAGTGTTGTCCTCAGGATGATCAGGTCTTCAAAGGCCTGGCTTTGTATGATTTATGAGGATACTTCTGTTTGTGTTTTAGTTTCACTAATGGGGGAGTGGGTGGTAGGGACCTTATAAGCATAAGAATTCATTTTCTTTAGGCCGTCTAGGAAACATCCACCAAAATGTAGATATTATAGCATTGTAAATTACACACATAACATATGATGTATAGTATTTTTTATATTCATTGTAAAGAAATAATTCTATCTTATAAACCATTCTGCTGGCCCAGAGGAACTGTTGTGTCCTTTTTAAATAATTGCTCACAAATATGGGTTACTCTTAGTTGTAGGTCTGCATTTGTTACTAGCTCTGCAAATGTTTTTTTAGGCCAAGAACAACCGTAGGATTTTAAGCAGTGTAAAACAAATGTCAGTAGAGTCCAAAGGAGCTTATCCATTTATGATTTTAATGCAGTGTGAATGAACTTGAACCCCAACATGTGACAAATGGGCTCTATCTTGTAATTACCAACCAGACCTCAATTAACTCACCATAAATATGTAGTTCAACTCCATATGTTTGTGATATGTTAATAGCTCCTTTATGGAAAAGGGTTTCCCTGTTATCTTTCATGTCTTTGAAGCACTTAGATAAATGTTCAGTACATTTGCCATTGTTTAATTTATAATAAATAATAAATAATACATTTACCACAAATGATACCCTCATTGATCTCAAAGTATAATCAATCATTGTGAATGTGAGTTTTCTTTTAAGGCATGAAGTCTGATAGTTGGCTGGAAACTCAATCGTCAATGACAAGAAGCATTTAAGCCAAAGAGTGCAGCAGGAATAATACACAGCAGTTTGTGTTTGAAGTGATTGTCATAAACTTTGATTTGCTTTATATAGGCAGTTCCTTGCCAGCACTCCTCAGGTTCCTCACTTTTGCCTGAATTTTATTAGGGATGCATCCCAGAAAGCTAAAAATCCATCCTCCTTTTCACTGTAAGCCAGAAATTTATGTTAGTACTGCCGTGTTATACGTGCTGTCCTCACTGTGGAGGAGATGAGAGAAGCAGCTTGAAATATCTGCTGAATTCGCCTTGGTAGGCTCAAGTGTATCCTCTCTAGGAATTTCATCATGTTTCATGTGTGCTTACCAAGTCCAATCAAATATGTTGCCACTTCACAGAAGAAAATGATTTGGCCAGTAACGAGTAAATACAATGTTCAGAGTAATATCACTACAGTGGTCTCAAAAAGTTTACACACCCCTTACAATTTGTATTATTTTCATTTATAAATCAGTAGGAGTTCGGATCAGCAATTTCATTTGATACATCAAATAACTTATGGACACAGTAATATTTCACAGTAAAATGAGGTTTATTGGATGAACAGAAAATGTGCAATATGCATCAAAACAAAATTAGACAGGTGAATAAATATGGACACCCCTGTCATTATGTTGATTTGAAAACCTGTAACTACTTAGCACTGATTACACATAAAACTTATTTGGTGAGCTTGTTAAGCCTTGAACTTCATAGACAGATGCATCCAACCATGAGAAAAGGTATTTAAAGTAGCCAACTTCAAGTTGTTCTTCTCTTTGACTCTGCTCTGAAGAGTGGCAACATGGGGGCATCAAAACAACTCTCTGACCTGAAAACGAAGATTGTTCAACATTATGGTTTAGGGGAAAGGCTACAAAAAGCTATCACAGAGATTTCAGCTGGCAGTGTCCACTGTGAGGAACATAGTGAGGACATGGAAGAACCACAGGCACAGTTCTTGTTAAGACCAGAAGTGGCAGACCAAGAAAAATATCAGAGGCAAAGGCAGAGGATGGTGAGAATGATCAAAGACGACCCACAGACCACCTCCAAACACCTACAACATCATCTTACTGCAGACAGTATCACTGTGCATCGTTCAATAATTCAGCGCACTCTGCATATTGAAAAGCTATATGAGAGAGTGATGCAGAAGAAGCCTTTTCTGCACACATGCCACAAACAGAGTCGCTTGAGGTATGCAAAAGCACATTTAGACAAACCAGCTTCATTTTAGAATAGGGTTCTGTGGACTGATGAAATAAAAATTGAGTTACTTGGTCATAGCAATGAGTAATATGCGTGGTGGCGAAAGAACACACCATTCCATGAAAAACGCATGCTACCCACAGTAAAATTTGGTGGACGTTCCATTATGCTGTGGGGCTGTGTGGCCAGTGCCGGTACTGGGAATCTTGTTAAAGTTGAGGGTTGTATGGATTCCACTCAATATCAGCAGATTCTTGAGAATAATGTTCACGTATCAGTCACAAAGTTGAAGTTACGCCAGGGCTGGATATTTCAACAAGACAACGACCCAAAACACCACTCAAAATCTACACAGGTATTCATGCAGAGGAACAAGTATGTTCTGGAATGTTCATCCCAGTCCCCAGACCTGAATATCATTGAAAATCTGTGGGATGATTTAAAGCGGGCTGTTCATGCTCAACTACCATCAAACCTCACTGAACTGGAGATGTTTTGTCAGGAGGAATGGACCAAAATGCCTTCATCCAGAATCCAGACACTCATTAGCACTTATAGGAAGCGCCTCTAGGCTGGTATTGATGTGATTTTTCTGTTGGGGTGCCCAAATTTATGTACAGTAGCTGTCTAATTTTGTTTTGATGCATATTGCACATTTTCTGTTCATGCAGCTAACCTCATTTCACTGCTGAAATATGACTGTGTCTATCAGTTATTTGACAGATCAAAATTAAATTGCTGATCCAAACACTTACTGATTTATAAATGAAAGTAATAGAAATTGTCAGGGGTACCCAAACTTTTTCATACCACCATAAGTGTTGTCATGCAGACCCCAAGGGTTTTATTTCAGTGAGCTCTGATTGTGGGGTACTAAATGAATATCAGAACAGACATTTATGCAGTCATTTTGCTAAATATAAAACATGAAGAATCTGGCAACTCTGGTCTCGTCTTCTTCTCCATTTTTCTTTTTCTTTCTCTATATCCAGATTAGTGTCTCATTTTTACTGATCACACCATCATGTGCGACCATAAAGTTCCAGTAATGTGACAGAAGAAGCCTGAGAAAAATAGTGTGCAGTAACCAGAGGAAGTTCATTTGCCTTGTTTGTGTTCAGTGATTCGACTATAGCAGCCTTCATGCTCTTTGGTAAGCAGCACTTTGGAGCTGTGTTGGCAGGGTGATATAAATTGCACACAAAACACTTCGTCAAGAGAACAGATTCCACCCTGCAAATCCATCTGTGGGAGCTTGGATAATGAGTATGCCATGTGTAAAGCCTTAATGTGTTTACATACAGCTAGATTAGAGATGGACCCAATACTTGCCCCTGTGGTTTCTCAAAGAATCCCTGTGGGCTACGTGAGTGATTAGCTACTCTGTGTTTTTTCAGTGTCTAGTGGGACTCGGCACTGGATCAATAGGAACTACGACGATGAACTGCCTTTATTTCTTTATTGTATTTATCCGTCTTTAACTGTAAGCTCCTCATTCCATACCCGATTAATTGAGTCTGTTAGCTTTAGATAATATACCGTGCAACCCCACATATTATTTCATACTAACTGAACGCGTTTCCAGTCAAGAGAAATAGCCACAATATATACTGTCTGTAGGACTGGGCTCGCTGCCTCTTCTTGCAGCTTTAGGTCTTCTAGATCAAATCTGTCGCTATCATTTTAGTCACAAAGAACAAACAGTTGTTTCAAGCACCGTCAGCAGTTAACAGAATGGCCATTATTTATTTGCTGCGCAGCCACAGAATTCATCTCAACATGAACTCACCTGGAATCTGTCTTTATTTGGCCTGCCAAGCTCACCCCTCCGTGTTTCCTTGGCCATTTGGCTAGTAATGATACTCATGGCAGCATTTATCCACCAGCCAGTAGATGAAGAGCAGACACACAGCTTAGCAGGCGACCACAGCAGCAGCAGCACCATCTTCCTTTTGCTTTTCTGAAATATGTCGGCATCACCATGGTGATTAGCAGTCAGAATGCACCGCATCTTTGTCCTTGATTTAATGCCAAAGCTCCTAAGTAATAATGACTGTGCACGCTTCTGCGTCTGATGAAAAAAGCAAAGGAAAGGAAGAGTGGGCCCTCATCCCTCACTGTTATAGTAGCACTCATTCCCAGCAGGAGCCTTATGAAGTCGCAGTCTTGTTTTGACATTTTGTGAATGTTATTTCTGAAACATGCCAATCTGCTTGATTTAATATGGTGTGCTGTTGTTCATCAAGCCCAAGAGCTTATATAAAATATGTGCCTGCATGAGGGGATGTGAAGTATGTGTGTACAGTACATCCATTATTGATTTTTCTGTGTTGAAATCCATGTTTGCCAGTTTGAAATAATAAAATATATAAGCAGACAATTTACAGTTACATTTTCAACATTATTGATGCACAGGCCAAAGAGCAGTCCTATCATGAGCTGAGCTGATATCAAAATAGAGCCTGCACAAAGACTGGTACTGTATCTTGCTGAGGTGCAAATTCAAGGTAGAGTCACTGAATTAGTTTTTTTTTCCCTTTTATCTCCAGGTTTTAACAAGTTCAGCTGAGGTAACCGTGCGAGTACATGGGTTTCTGTCTTCTGGCTTGTGTCTTGTTGTCTGTCTCCTGTCCTTGTTATAATGGCACATTCAGCCTAGGTTATATTGTAGCAGCACCAGTAGCATTTGTAATCAGCGAATACAGTCTCTCAGGTCAAGATAGCTCACTTCATTTGAAGTTAGATGTTCCAAAGGACTAATGCAGCTTTGTGAATGCCTTTGTTGCAGACTAGCTACTATAATAACTGAGTGGGGAGAGTCAGAAGCCCCATCTACTCAGAAGTCTTATTGGTTCCTATTTTATCAGAGTCCATTCAGCCTCTCTCTAAGGGATGTCGGGGCGTAGGAGTACATTTGGCTCTGTGCTCAGACTTTTATTGTGATGCAGAGATCTCTGTGCTGTTGGAGAACAAAGGGTCTTCTACAGTAAGTGTACACAGACCAAAATAAAGTCTATGAATATATTCTTCTGAATATGAGACCTGCAGAGGGACAACTCATGTGGGTTCCCGTCGGGGTTCTTTTTTACAGTAATGTTGCATAGGGATCAGACTGACAGAATTTAACATGTCCTATTAATCACAAACCAGAGAATTGGGGAGGAGGGTGTTTAACAGTGTGTACTTGGTGGTGTGCCGTCTTGCATTAAGGGCTAATAACCTCCCTTAGAGTCAGCACAGCCCCCCCTCCCTCCTTCCACTCTGCCTCTATCACCCGAGTTGTATTTATTACGGGCTGCAAGGCCGCAGTGATGAGACGATCAATATTTCTGGGATGATGAGGGAGAACTCATGCAATCTCGCCCTCTCTCTGTCCGTCTCTCTCTGTTCCTCCCTTGGCAGTGCTTCAGCAGGTAGAGAGATCAAAGCAGAGAGGACCTCTGAGATGCTGTTGGAGGGGAGACTGATGAAGTCCTCTGTGCTGTGTGTCCTCTAAACACACACACTCCATCACACTGTCCTATGTCCTTGCCATGTCCTGATTAAAAAGTTTGACCTGATGTATTTTATCTCAACTAGAATTAGTGTTATCACAGTTCTTCTGTTGCTGTGAGTGCAGATCTAAACAAAAAAGGCTCCAGTTAAAAATTAAAGAGTCAAAATCAGTTTTTATCTGTTGGGGATGGTAAGGTGCCCTTTTATGAAACCTTGAGACAGACATCGTTATCCGTTTAGAGGGATCAATGTGAAGCTCATTAACTACAGAACTCAAAATGGATAACAAATGAGATTAATTTAAATGTAAGTGAAAACAGTTTTTGATGAGGGAACAGACATGTAGTTGTAGTTAATGAGAGTTTTTTAAATGACATTTTTACTCTTTGCTGACTCATTAGAGAACACAACATAATTTGCACCATCAGAAAAATTTTGAAATAAGAAGTATAACTTATATGTGCAGTGTTGAGAAGAGGAAGTAGAGCAGTACTCAAGTAAAAGTATTGTTACTTTATAATTCTAAAGATGAGTAGAAGTAGAAGTACAGTGTTCATCAAAACAAATGCTTAAGTAAAACTAAAAAGTGTCTCATAAAAAACTACACGTAGTGAGTAACTTCATAGCATGGCATTTGTTACAGCCTCATATATTGACATCAAACAGGTATTCTAGTGATTTTTATTTATGTTCCTATTTATTTTTGATCTATTTTGTTGAATTTGTTGCTTTTTTACCAGTGTCATTTCTTACCTTGTTCATATTTACTAATTGTGTTTGTTTTGATCATTTTTGCTTAATTTCTTGATTACATTGTTCATTGTTGTTTATCTACCTGATTATTTTCTTCCTTGTCGCTTATTTTATTGCTTATTTTGATCATTTATACTTCTGTTAATTTTATAAATTGATTATTTTCTTCCTTGTTGCTTATTTTATTGCTTATTTTGATCATTTATACTTATGTTAATTTTATAAATTGATTATTTTCTTCCTTGTTGCTTATTTTATTGCTTATTTTGATCATTTATACATATGTTCATTTTATTAATTTACTTGTAATTGAAATTAATTCTGCTTACTGAACTCGAACTAAGCTGCACTGCTTGATGGATTGCGCATTACGGCCACCATAGTCAGGAGCCTCGTGGAGTAATACCGGTACGTACCGGTACAGCAAAAATGGCTCCTCTTAAGAGACATGCTTACGAAGTGGATTTCAAACTCAACGTTATCAGTCAGGCAGTACAAATTGGAAATACAGCACCTGCGAGAAAATTCAACATTAATGAATCAATGGCACGGAAGTGGAGGAAGCAAGAAGACGCCCTGCGCCAGGTGAAGAAGACCAAACTGAGTTTCCAAGGGAACAAAGCGAGATGGCCACAGTTGGAGGACAAAATTGAACAGTGGGTTATTGAACATAGAACCGCAGGTAGAAGCGTCTGTACTGTCTCTATTCGACTCAAAGCAACAGCGGTAGCACGTGACATGCAGACCAACGCCTTTCGAGGAGGTCCTTCTTGGTGCTTCCGTTTTGTTTCATTTAATGCGCCTTATAATCCGGTTCGCCTTATCTATGGAAAAAACCCAGAAATAGATACACAATACAGTACACATTGAGCTGGAACTAAATGTACAGTAACTAAGCAGAACTGCATTTCTTTCACCACAAATGTAACTGAATAAGTGAACCAAGTATTCTGCAAAACAACTACTCTCAGAAGTACATTTTGTGGGTAAAACTACTCAAGAACATGGAAAGGGGTAAATGTACTTGAGTGCTGCCCACCTCTGCCTATGTGGCTCTATGCTAGATGCTTTTCACTCATTCTTATAAATCTATTAGTTATTAGTTATCTCAACATTGGATTATGGCAGTAATAGTGACTTGCTGCTCCTGCTACATGGTAACTAGTCAGAATCTTTTCTATCTGCATGCAAGGCTCTGGACAGGATTGTCCACCACACACATTTCATTTACACAAGTATTAAGAAAGGTGCTGTCATCTGCAGTATTTGCAAAATGCATGTATGTGGTGTTTGATATGAACTGAGTATTTCGATGCACAGCTCTGTGTGTGGATTCTACTGGCAGGATCTCCACTGATCCATGGCTGCAGCAGATGGGAATAGCTGCCTACCGATAACAGCACCTCCAGGAACGTCAGGATTGCTTTCTCTCAGTGCTTAGTAGCCCTCCAATGGCTGCAGATACATTATAAATCATTTATACACTCATTTTGGAATGCAATATCCTCCTCTAAATGCTGGTATTTCTTGCCCATTGTTATTAGAGTGAATGCAGCAGAAGGCGCACAAGGCTGAGGGGGACCCTAAGCCTCAGAAATTGAAAATTGATCAGGCAGTGTGGGAAGGTGTTGTTGCTGGCACCACTGGTTCACCCTGGGACTGCTGATTAGCATTTACAGCGCTGTCACTGGAAGCACCCGTGCTGCCTGTAGCTACAACCTCCTCTGCCCCTTCCTCTGTTCTTCTCAAAGTGTGATCTCTTGTAAGAGCAAACAAGGGAGTTGGAGATGAAATTTAAATTCTACCTTGATAATTACACAAAAGGGAGTTGTAGGGAAATGCAGCATGACATTAAGCAGGGCAGTTACATTTTCTGCTTTAAAGCCAGTGCCCAGTACATACAAATAATCAGTGTCTTTCTGGTAAGCGTTGCTATTACTATCTACTAATGTAAGAATTGGTTTTCAAAGTGAAGCATGAATACCTACTGACAGCTGATGGCTTTCTCATTTCAGTTGTCCTGTTAATATAATTACCGACAAGTTGACATTTTGCCCAACACTTAATTGTAGCATCTAAATCATTGGCACGTTCCTGATTATGAGGATTGATGGAGCTCTGTCATGTTTATGAGAGCTTTTTTATGTCATGACAGAAAACTCCACAAGTCAATAAAAATGAAATGGGAGCACACTGGTGGGCTGTCAGAAAAACACCATTCATTTTGCTGTTTTCCTCTTTTGCAGCACGGGATAGAAGACCTGACGAGTGAGCGAGGACAGTGAATAAGGACCTCACAGGACAGGAGCTGCCAAAATCTGACTGTTTTTCCTCATCTCTAAGCTCACCCGCCTCGTAGCTGATGACTGTCCCTCAGGTGTCTGGACTACAGGGCTGAGCGAAGGCACAGGAAGGCCTTGCTTTTGCTGAGGGGGGGGGGCTACCCCGGCTTGTATGTTGGTCACTTGCACTTGCAGTCACTCACAGGGACCATGTGGTTTTCTCCAAGGAGAAGTCATCTCCCCTCGAAGAACTGGAAAGGTGCCCACAGTTGCACACATTTTGGCGTGTCCTTATGGGTGTTGAGTTTTTGTTGGTGCTTTGCGGCTGTGAGAGGACAGAACTACCACCCCACTGTGAACACACAGTACGGGAAACTCCGAGGGGTTAGGGTGCCCCTACCAAGTGAGATCCTGGGGCCAGTGGACCAGTATCTGGGTGTTCCCTATGCTGCGTCTCCAGTGGGGGAAAAACGCTTCATGCCCCCTGAGCCTCCTTCTTCTTGGTCAGGGATCAAGAACGCCACGCACTTTGCCCCTGTTTGCCCCCAAAATATTCACAACGCTGTGCCAGAGATCATGATGCCAATATGGTTCACCTTCAACTTGGATATAGTTACCACCTATATACAGGACCAACACGAGGATTGTCTGTATCTAAACATCTATGTTCCAACAGAGGATGGTGAGTGCGTCGGGTATACAGGATGAAAACACTCTCTTTCTCGTTTCTGTCTCTGCCTCCCTCTTCCTGTCTTTCTGTCTTTTCTCTACAGTTTTTTTTTTTTTCACCTCAGTATTTTGCGCGGAGCATGACCTGTTGTCTGGCGCATGCTGTGTCTGTGTCCATCACCTCAACCTCCCATCTTGACTTGATCTTTCATTTAGTCTTTTCATCAACTCTCCCCTTTCATGCCACTGTTAGAGGTTCCTCTTTTGATGACTAAATGACTCATTAATATGACTGAATATGAAAAAAAGAAATCTAATCATAAAAGGAACAGATTGGAAATACTTGATGCACCTTCCTACCCTCACTGTCTTGAGTGTTCTGGGGATATTAGCCATTAGTGATTAGAAGCCTGCCTCATAAGTGAATGATCTACTGCAGGGTTGGTGAAATGTTATGTCTGGTACACTGGAGGCCTGTGGCATCAGCCAGTCTATGTAAGACCCTTTACTCTCCTTGTTTAATCCAGAGTTTGTCCTTGCACAAAGCAAAATGCAAAAAAGCATGTGTTGTACAAACGGCAAACATCGATTGTGCCTTAACCATAACTACAATCTGGAAACTTTTAAGATTTATTGCTGTTGGTTCTTTTAAACGGCTTCCATTATTTCACTGCATAAAGGAGACCCACACAGGAAAATGGGCCTGAAATGTTAAGTGCTCTGAGAATCAAATGGACAATGTCAAATAATGCTTCCACTTATCAGATTAGAGAGTGAACTGCAAAACTTTGGAAATCTAACCTGTCTACAGAGGCCATGTAGAGTTCTGTGTGGCTGTAATGGGTCTTAAATAGAAGTGCATGTGAATATGGGCTTCCTGTGTCCCAGGATGCAGCAAATTCATTCCACCATTTTGGAATATTTCTGCAGCAAAACCCCAGCTACTTTCTTAGCAGGTCCTCTGTTGTTGTTGTTGTTGTTAATGACTGGGAATAGGAGGGAGGAGGGAAGAGGGTGAAGAGGGGTCTGACTCAGTCTGAGTTGTTGCATGTCACATGCAAATCTTTTCCAGAGCTCGCTGTTATTTTGTAGTTTTTTCATTCATTTTACAGTCAAAAGAATATCCAAGGAATGTGCCAGGAAACCCAACAAGAAAATGTGTAGAAAAGGAGGTATGTAAAAAAAAGCCAACACGGAACGAAAGAGAGGATTTGAAAGAGAGAAAGAGAGAGCAGAGTGATGGGTGCATCCTTCCAAAGCTGCCAATATCACCACCTATCAACTCCCAAATCAAAGTGCTAATTGGGATGAGCGTGGGACTTGTGAGTCAGATCAACCTTGACATGAGTGTGAGAGATGAGTGAGTGGGTGTGCTGTGCTGCATGTGTGTACAGTATGTGTGAGTTGTATGTGCGCATGATGTGGCTTGGATTTACTACAAGATTATGTGTCAAGGAGTGCAAATCCACGTCCCTAAATAAATTATGAAGACTTGTCAAGAAACATATTGTGATGGCTAAGAATAAACTGCCTTTATTTTTTTTTTACATTATTGTATGCTTTATCCAAAATCAGCATGTACCTGTTTTTTTAATGTAAATGCAGCTGTTGATTAAATCAGAAGCAGGAGGGCTACTTTGAAATAACAGCTCATCAAATTTGGCTTCATTTGCAAAGAACTTTAGTTATGATTCATACTGATTTGACAGCACTTCAGACACCATCTTATTGAACGTATGTGTCAAACATGACACCTGAAACCATCTGAGCCTCAGCTGTTGATTAAATTTACACCAAGATGTGGAAAACTACCTCCCTAAAATCTCTTATTGAGAACTTTTCAAACAAGAGCAGTAGTAACAGCATTCATCCATGTACTGTATGTGGAAGCTATTTAAACACACTCTTGAAGTCCAGTTTTATTAGCAAGAGCAAAAATCTCATTCTTGGTAACAACAGGGGAATAATTTCCTTAACCTGCCTGAAGGCACTTCAGAATCTTACAAGTAGCCTTATGACCATGATCCGGAGCATGCCTGGCTCCACAGTAAAGATCCAGTTTCAGCTGTGAAACCTCTGCTGTTGATTTCCATGGAGGCAGGAAGCAGCTATTGGCTTCACTCTGTGCTCATACATTCTGCGCTGGTAAACCAATTTTGTTACAGACAGACTGGCCCTCCAGGCACTTCTGCTTCTGAATTAGTCCCAGTTGCGGAATATACACAGAAATATCTCTTTAATATTCCCCTTCCACTTAGAATTTTTCAATTATCTTCCCCATGTTTGGTAATGAGAAAACAGTTTATCATAAGTTTCATATGTTGGTTTTGTGACACACTGTTGTGCAGAGAGGTGATTGTTGCATAGTCTCTCGTGCTATAAACAGAGGTTATGATTTTCAGTCTCGCAAACTGTTTTTATTTCAACTGCACTTTTTTCAAACTGCTTGTACTAATCTTGGCTTATGTTGAATTAGTGGTGCAAATGAAGCATAATTTATCCGTCTTAGGGAATGCAGAAAGCAACCTCTGAAGCATGCTTTGGTTTTGGTTAAATCTTTTCAACGATGAAGTTTAAGTCTTGTGAATTGGAGAACAGTTTAACAGTTCATGAATTCCCTCATTTAAGATTTTAATGACTGTCAGATCTGCACCATAGAGCTGTAAACACTCCAGGGTTATATGTGTTGTATTTTATAAATTCTACTTTACAAATATTTTAAACCTTACATACCTCTATAATAGAGTCATACACACTGTGCATATTCAGGAATAACTACTCTAACAGTCTTTATCTCTGTGAATGCATGCACCTCCTCTAGGCTGAAAGAGTGATTAAAACCGAGAAAGAAGTATGATATTTGACTATTAATGAAATGGTTGTGTGATTGTTGCCAAGCAACAGTATGCAGTTGTGACAGCAGCAAAGTGAATAGTACCTTTATGTTGTGAGAAACCAGCACAATTACTGTTGGTCTCAAAGACTGCTAGACTGGATGAGGATGGGTCATTTTGTGAGGACAAACCCTGATGAGGGCAGTCTTAATCTTTATAAGAGGTTTACATTGTTAAATTGATTGACAGATTTTTGAAAGACATCTGTAAAGTTTCATCCTTTTTGATGAGAGCTTTATTGAAGCAGAGTTCTGGTGATAAGGTGCACTCATTGTGCAGTGTGCAGCATGTTTAGATTATATTCACATTATTTTCTGTGGGGTTTTACAGCATGTTTCTATTCATTGCTCGTAACCTGCTTGTTAAACCTGTCCTCAGAGTCCTTCACACTTGTCTCTCTGAATAGCTCTGCTTCTGAGAGACAATCTAAGATCAACTCCTCTGACTCCTGAATTTCACTCTCTTCATGAGTCTATTTGAGATAAGTGCATCGAAATCTAGTGTACATTTTGGCTTGATTTAGACCACTCAGCTATCATTCCTATGCAGCCCTCACAGGCAGCAGGCTGCCATGTGTTATGCAGACTGATGCCAGTACTGAACAGCTGATCACTGGCCAAACCTGTAGATTAAGTACCCCAGCAGAAATATTGGACATTGTTTCCTCATAGCAGATGACCTCCAGATGCTAGAGAACTGCAAAAACTGTGAAAGAGGCCCAATCCTGGTTAGACTGTCTGGGCCATGGCAGACAGTAACACACCATGGTAATCCCGTTGGTTGGCCGACTCAGCCCTGCCTCAGGGAAGGAGGGGCTACTCCCTGAGTGCTGCCGAGGAAATCTGTACGCCAAGCAGGCAGAGCAGAAACTTTCGAAGAAGACAAGAACAAATATTGCCTTGTGTGACTTGAAAACAGAGCAGATGCCCCCCTTTGTTTCGTGCAAAACTACTTCTGTGATCTTCTATTAACAGTATCTGGGACAGCTGATGACCCCGGTGAGTGAAGCTGTAGCCAGCCTGCGGTGGATCAAGTCCAACTGACTTGAGATGCAGGACGCGACCTAAGCAGGAAGTTCCTATTCAGAGGCCTCCTGCTGATTTGCTGCCCAGCTTCCACAGTCAACCCAAAGCTCAATATCTCTGTTCTGTTCTTTGTTTGTCCCGAAGTTTAAAAAAAAAAAAATGAGGGACAAATTCTGCAAAGGCCTGAATTTTGTACTTGGATTTAGCTTTTGAGCTGCAGTTTTGTTTCATTCAAGGAGGCCATGTTTATGTTGTAGAACAATTACATGTATTATTTTGTACACAGTTTTTTGACCCTTACAAGCTCATTGTCAAGTTAGCAATTTTAATCCGCCATTTGTGCAGACACTGGACATTCCCTAGAATCCAAAAATCTACAATGCAGTTCTTGTTCAAACTTGGTGTCAAGTGTCTGTGCATTAAATATATTTACTGTTAAATTAATTTATTGAGTTTGAAAAGTTGAGGTCTAGCACATTCTGGCTTTTAAAGACTGTAAATGACTGACATATGCAATGATACATATTTAACCATGCTATATAACTTATTTAAATGACTGTTGTCTAACAGGCTTAAAGTCTGTTTAATTTTTCATTACTATAAGTAGTAGTAGTTTTATTAGTAGAAGTAGTATAATTTGTTGCTTAGCATGTTTAATAAATAGTTTGCATACATGGTTAAAATGTCTCTTAAATTACTTCAGAACTTGGTTTCCTTTTTTCTGTTTTTATTTTGGGAACAGCTGAAGCGCAGTATGAATTTTGGCTGTCCTTTACAGGAGGATTACAGCCTCCTTAACCTTTTAGCTGCATTCTCCATCATTCTCTCTTATGTGTCCCTCCCAAGCTGTTCCTTAACCTCTACACTGAGAGGCAGATTGAGCGAGATGGAGATAGACAGAGAAAGAGCGAAAGACGCAGAACATGGAGGAGGAAAGACAGGTGGAGAGACAGATTCGAGCACCCTGAAAGAGAAAAATGGCCACCTGAGGATTACAGACTGAATTCAACTGCTCTAAATTGTCAAGGCTGAAACATTTCACATTTCACTTAGTCCCTTTCCACATCCTGACCTTTCTAATATTTAACTCCAAGGCCCATCTATTGTCAGTGAACCTTTCTCCAGCAAAGGGAAGGCAGTTAACATTCAGCCTCTCTACAATGCATTGTGTGAATTGTGGATTCGGTCAAGAAGTCTCTGGAGTCAGAGCACTCTATCTTTGTGCATGTTTGTATGCGTATGTTTGGGGTGCTGTATGTGTGCATGCTTAGGTTTGAAATTCCATTGTGTTGAAATGTTAAATTTCAATACTCTTTATGTAAGAAGAAAGTCTATGAAATACCTTTTCTTTTCATCTGATTTGATAAATGCAACAGGTTTCTATTTTGCTTGTCAGGCAACATGAATAATAGCTGTTATTCCAGTTGCTGCCTGTTATGAAGCAATGCAAATGTCGACTGAGCTACAGCTACGGAAAGTCATTTTGTGAAAGCTCATTGTGTTATACTTTTATTCTAATACCTTAACTCAGCATTGCTCTTAAACATTCAAGGTCAAATGTAGGCTCGCCTGCTGAGTCACTGCAAATGTCACATTTGCGGTTCCTATTATAGATCCAGCATTTGACACAGAGGCTCACAGACAGCTCAATTCAAAGTGACAGAGCTTCCCTGTCGACACCTGCCATCCAATCTATACCTGTCTAAAGCACTATCACTCAATAGCCTCACTGTTACCACGTCAACAAAATTGCAAGTGCTACCATAACCATTACTGCTAAAAAGCTATAAAGAAGGTTGTTAAAGCAGATTAGACCAATGTTGTGCTAGGATTCATCTAAAACTATTTTCCAAGAAATGCTAAAAAGGTTTTTTTATTTTTTTTATATCAACTTTTGAGCTGCAGGAGCCAAAATCTGAGGAAAACTCCATATATTTAAAGTTTCGATATTGTTGCTTAACCTCCTAAGACCTGAGCTGTTATTTGATAAGGATTTTTATTTCTCTTTGATATTTTGAGTTATTGGAACATGATAAGTATAAATCTAGCATCAGCTTTTGACATGAGAAAAATTATGTCAACATTCAAGTCAGCTTTGTGTAAGAGTGCAAAACTGTTTATTTCCACCCTGAACATAGCAGTTTTTTTCCTGACTGCTTCTGCATTCATTAATAACACTTACCTGTACAAACGTTTTGCACATCTTTTGAAAATCACAGTGCAAAATGTGTTGTCCACACATGTGGATGCCAGGTCCTTAGAGGTTAAATTTGTTCAGCTTGTATGTTTCTATTAAAAATTAAAGGGTATTGACATGCTTATTTGATATTTCCTTAGCTAATCAAGGGTCCCTTCATAACTCTGCCACACATGCTCTGATTTAAATGTGAGGTGTCAAAATTGCCCACTTTGAAACAGAAAACCGTCTAACTGATTATAACACAGGTAAGACCCAATGTGACCTGGGATCATATTCTGTCCAGTGGTCACCATAAACACATGAAAACATAAAGATGTTTTCATGGCCAATTCTCTGAAAAATGGTGACATTTGTGATTGTTGGCTAATTTTAGCTTGGATATGATTGCTTGCAACTTGTGATGTTTTACTGTAAAAATGTAAAATTCATCTGGTTCACGGGTGGGGCTATTACATTTTAGTTTGACTATGACTGGGTATGACTTGTGATATCACAAATCATAAAAATTCAAAATAGCTTATTTTGTCTCTTGTTCATCTTGTGGGAATTTTTCAGGACTGGCAGTAATCAGTAAGTTCATACTTTCACAGTTTTCATTTCATACCACATAGTTTATATAAACCCCAAAAGGTGGATGTTGACACTATGGGACCTTTAAAATACATCTTGGTTCTGCAGCTCTCTCTTCCTGATCTACAGTACATCCAAATACTAATTCAAATAAATATAGATAAAAGGGGATGCTATTTTTCAAGCCATATTGTTGATTCTTAGAGAATCTGAACAGCCATCAGTAATTACAGCTGACAAATATGTAATTAACCCCCACTCCCCACCAAGGATTAGTCTGCCTCATGGGGTAGATTTTCTACAACTTGAAAAACACAGGTGAGCAGTAGATGCACATCTGCTCTTTTATTACTTGAATTACTGTACTCTTTTCAGTATGTCAAGGTAAATATGAAAGTTTTGCCCAGTGATGCTAAAATGCCAGCACTGCATTATAACTTCAGCACCAAGCTTTTGCTCAGTCTGACACAAAATAAGGCAAGTACAGTATTTCCTGAATTTATGTAATGCAGCCGTGAGGGGGGGCACAAGCCAGTGTTCTTTCTTACACCGGTCCCAAGCCCGGACAAATGCAGAGGGTTGTGTCAGGAAGGGCATCCTACGTAAAACCTATGCCAAATCAAACATGCGAATCATTCATATGACTTCCAAATTGGATCGGTCGAGGCCCGGGTTAACAGCGACCGCCATCAGTGCTGTTAACCAACAGGGTGCTGGTGGAAACTGGACGACTGTTG
>JAQQAE010000781.1:0-29624 GCA_029823295.1 Pseudamia nigra
CCCAGTGTGGGATAAATAAAGTCTTATCTTATCTTATCTTATCTTATCTTATCTTATCTTATCTTATCTTATCTTATTTTTAATGTAAGGTCTGAACAGGGCCTCGGTAAAAGGTACATGTATTTTTGATGAGCAGACATTTAAATGGAAAGTTGACAGCTGTATGGGCAGGCAGAAAATTTCAAGAAAAATAAATAACTGCAGAAAGTGAGGATGATGTTGTCCGTGGACACCGAGAGTGTTCCAGCTAATAATGTTTCATCACCTCACAGAGACAGTGGAAGTGATATGCAAATGGTTCTTCACACACACTGTGCGTGTTCTCCAATTACAGGCTCTCATGTTGCTACTGGCCACCCTAGTGCAATTAGCCCCCTCCATATCTGACTGTTGAGCCATGTTAGCGTGGTCTGGAAAGCAAGTTAGCATTGCAAATGAAATAAGAAGCAGCATTTCCAGGGGAGTCATTATAAATTAGTGTTGCATGATGGGCACAAATTGCCATCCCTGCTCAAACTTGAATCTCCAATAAGAGCTGGCTTATTCCCCGGGAAATGCTATTTATCCCGGTGTAAATGTGCAATGAATCTGCTCTCAACAGGGACAGACCTGTGCATGACAAGTGTTTGAGTTATGGAAAGGAATCTGAGATGGGAAAAGAAGGCTGGAGTACCGTCCCTAGAACAGACATTAGTTATAATTCATCACTTGGGGTGTCTTTATAAACTGATCCACTTTAAAAGCTCCTTTCCAAGCCAGGACACTGTCTAATAACTCCGTGTGGGTTCTCAGCTGTGAAATGTGAGCTGTCAGCGATGGGTTTTACCCCTCGGATGATTTGTGCACTGCTATGTTTCACACCGAATTGGCTGAGTTCACTGCATTGAGACATCAGCTGCTATCATTTACCATTCATCAATATGTCAGGAAATCTGAGTGCAAAAAGATGGACCCTTCCTGCGGGATGCAAGACAGACTTTTCATTTTAATGAAGGAATATTTAAAGTTAATTCAACACAAATTTTAAGCATAGTAAATCTGGTGTATTATATACACTATAAGCCGGGAGAAAGAAGGCTTCCAGAATTATGAAGTAAACAAAAAAAGTGACAAACAACTCAGAGCATGTTTTATATTTGACACTTATACCAGTAGCCACATTTAGTTCTGATGGCAGTGTTGCACACGCATGGAATTCCCGCAACAGATTCATGAGTTAGTTATGTGGAACCTTTTTCAAATCACAGGTGACTTAATTTGAGCCATTTCTTTTCCTTTTAATGTGCTTCAGGCCAGTGGTGCCCAAACTTTTTTTGGGGGGTACCCAATTTTTAGAAATAGCACTGTCATGAACCAAATCTGTCATAATCCACATCATGAGGAGTGAATTTGTGCACAAATGAACATTCTTGACCATTTAACTGGTAATTTATAATATTACGTGGCTTACATTATTATCTGTAGCAGGTAAATGACCCATTTTGAAGACATGAAAGCTAAATAAATCAGTTTTATTTTACATAAACACTTTAATAGTAATTAATTGTATTTAGGCAAAGGTAATGGGCTCTCATTTATTTTCCAGAATATTATAATCCCCACAATCAGAACAATACAAATATTCAGTATCAAAAACATGGTTCTCATTTGCTTGAAATACCAATTTGTTTTGCAATTCGCATAAATAAATTTTCCTGCAACTCACCTGTGCATCCGGATCCAGTGTTTGTCAGCAGCTACTTTAAACCATCAGTTGTCTTGTGCAAAGGATCGATAGGTACAGAGCCAATAGTCCTGCTAGTGCTACTGCAACTCTGTACAAATGCATATTATGGTAAGATACAGTTAACGGAAAAGACAGCTGATAATTACTTAAAGAAATGAAAGTTACTTAATCTGAAATAACTTCAAATACGTCTGAGTGCTGTCACCAAAACCATCAAATGCTATGATGAAAGTGGCTCTTATGAGGACCGTCCCAGGAAAGGAAGACCGAGAACTATCTCTGCTGCTCAGGAGAAGTTTAGTAGAAATACCAGCCTCAGAAACTGCCAACTTACAGCACTTTAGAAAACATTTGGTGACTTTTGTGGCTGCACTTGGGGACACAGACAAAGGTCTTGAGATTTTTCACACTAAATTTCATTTTTTAAACTAATGATGGACTGTGTTTTCTCTTTGTGTGTCCAAACATTTGACCGCTAGTGTACATCCATACTTTTAATCAAATTGATTTTACAGTATATACGGTGGCTACAGGGGGAGGGCATCAAGACATGATTCGTTCCAATTTTATCATTGTTTATGACATGCAGTATCCTGGATTTTCTTCCTTGCTGTTACAACCCCAAATCCTGTTTTACCTTCATGATGATTTTACGCAGCATCCCATCTTTTATTGGAATTGGGGATGCAAATTGAGCACTCTTTATGTCTACCTAACAGGCTGTTTATAGTTTTCATTTGGTGCCATAGTGGTGTTTTCTCACCTTGTTATCCAATTCTTACACCATGTGGTTTTCAGGGCACCGTCAGTTATCTCCGTGTACCTCCCGGCTTATTTATTGTGGACCATGGCTTAGCATTTAGCCAGTCTCTGGCTGCGAGACACTGTTCCACAGTCTCTGGTGTTTGCGGTCCTAATCAGCTGCATTGTCTCAGAGACGACCCAACTCTAACCTCGAGTCTGTCGACTTCAAGGCCACTGCAATGGATGGCAAGGCTGTGTTTGCTGCAAACACTGATCTAAATTCATTAACCCTCCCACAAACACTTTCCCAAGGTTTGCTTCCAGGGCCAGGCACAGCATCTGAAGGAGCGCTAGACAAGTGGTCTCTGAGCAGTTCATGGAAATCCTTGTGGTTGTACATAATTGGAGCAGTGCTGGAGAAGGGGAGCCAGAAAATCAATAGCTTTAAGAATTACAGCTAAGAGGTGCTTGAAGGCTCACCTTGACTAAGTTAAGAGTGAGAAAAACTGCCTTGAACCCCAGGTAAAAGACTGACCTTTCATGTGCTGGTCTTCAAGTTCCATCAGGAAAAAAAGTAATCTACTTCAGAGAGCGTGTATTGATTTATTATTATATATTGTGCAGACTACTTTTAACTTAATAAGTTACATTTATGATGAAACTTTTTCTCAGTTATATTCGGCCACAGCTCTGTGAGTAGGAATCATTTTTAGACTGAATTTGTCCTTAGACATACTGTGTCTCTCTGATTGTGTTGCCTACCTTGACAAACAAAAATATAAGAATTAAATACAAAAAAAAAACCTTGAAAATGTTCAATCTCTGAAGAGACCGTGTGGGATTGCTGAGTCAGAATAGTTGAACTTGCTGGAAAAGTGCAAGAGTGAAACTAACTATTCAGTGGAGTAGTAATCAAAGAATCAGAACAATGTTGTTGCCACGGTAACCACACATTCTGATAGCGTTCTCCTGTCATTTTCCTACGGTCAAAAAAGCTCAATATTTTAAAAATGAGAAAGGTTAGAATTAGAAAAAGCAACAGCAGAGATGTCCTGAATACGCTGAAACATACAGTATGAAGTTTGAATGGTTTGAATTGGACAAAAAATGTAGGAGTAGTTACACGACAAACAAATGTATGGATGTGGAAGAAGAAGAATATTAAAGACTGGAGACAACAATAGTTGACTCAGCAATCCCACAAAAAACAAAATAAAAGCTCAAAAAAACAAAAATCAAATACACTAACAAAAAGGAACAAGAGATGTACAAAATAAGCAAACAAAATATAACAAAAATTAACAAAACAAGAAAAAACAATCAAGTAAATAAAAAATAGCACAATAAATACACATGGAAAAAAAGCAATATAATTGAACATAAAAAGTAAACAAAGTAACCAAGAAAGTCAGCAGAAATGATCAAACTAATCAAGTAACTAAAGAAACTAAACAACAAAACAAACAAAATCTAACACATTTACAAAAAAATTAACAAATTGAGGAAAACTTGACAAAAAATGAACATAAACAGCAACAAGTCTACAAAATTATCAACAAAATGAGTAAAACTTATCAAAACAATTGAGTAAATGAAGAAAAATGAACAAAAATAGAAAAAATTAACAAAAAATCTTATAAAGTGAGGGAGCCGTAACAAAAAATGAACAAAATAAACAACAAGTCAGTAAACATTAACAACAAAATGAGAAAAATGCTAAAAAAATAAATAATAAATAAATAAACAAACAAATAAATAAATAAATAGAAATGTACAAATGAACTACATTCATTTAAAAATAACACAATAGGCAGTAAAATAGAACACAAATAAATCAACTGAAAATCAGAGGAATAATCAAACAAGTGAACAAAATGAGCAGCACATGTTGCAATAATAAGATCTTGAGTTTTTTTCCTTGATGTTTGAAAGTAAAACAGATTTTAACAGCATGTAGTTTTACATTTGTTTGTGTATGGATATGTCACTTAAATGATGACAACACACTTCACGTTGTTATGGGCTGAAGATAAATAGTCTGCATTCTAAACATAATATATAAGGCTACATTAGGTTTCACATTGAAACAGTTTTTAACTCTTTTAACAGTTTTTAAGGTCTTCGTTTTGCATGTCCTTAAAGTCAATTAATAGCATGACTTAAGAATTTTTTCTCATTATAAAGCAGCTGTGTAATGTGCTGAGTCAAAACATCATGCCGTGCATAAGAAACCTGAGATTAAAATCATATATCTGAGATTAATCTTTTCATGAATATAAGTGAGAGAACCTGTGGCTCTGAATGACAAAATGACCTTTGAAACAAGCGTGAAGTAGAATGAAAGAGAAAGCGGAGGCATGAGATGCAGACACAGGAAGACAGATATGGAAACAGAACTAAGCAGAATTAGCAGCACAGGTGTGTGACACATATGGGGGGAAAAGAAGAGGCGAGATGCGGAGAGACATAGTGAGCAGTAGCATGCGTGGCGTCTTAGCACACAGTCACATTATGCCAGCACACTGGGGCACCACTTGCTTCGCAGCTGCCAATAAAAAGGCCTCATCTTCCAGTCCTCTGGGACTGATAGAGGGGGGGCTGTTGAAGCACTGTTCTGCCTTTAAGGCCTGTCAGAGGCTTTGACGGCAGCCATAAATTTAATCCTTGGACCTGCTGGGATGCAGAGGAGCCGAGCAGCAGGAAAGCCTTTCCTACTTCAAGGACCTTGGCTGGCTCTGGGATAGCCTGCCAAAAAAGCTTTAAACCTGATGACAAATTCATTTTGTGGCGCTGCACCCTCCAGTCCACCTCAGAAATAGGGGTAAATGATACCTCTGCAAACAAAGTTCAGAAATAATTATGCAGGCATTTCAAGAAGCAGAGTATTTGAGGTCTGTTATTTACGTCAACTTAGCGCTGAGCACTTGAGATAAAACTGGAGAAAACATCTTTGTACTTTGCCCATTTTCTCTGTCATTAGATAAACAGGAAATATATTCTTCAATTTCTGACTTTGCCAGAAGGGATTTTTTTTCACCATGTCACCAAGCTGCTGCATGAGTGTGTGGCCTGTGGCACTGTGGGAGTCTGTCTAGCTGGAGAGGCATTTTGATATGAGTTGATTATGTGGAGAGACAGTCGCTGAGATGGCACAGAAGCAGAGGAAACCGATTTTTACAGCCATATGAAGAGCGGATTGCAGCAGCAGCAGTGGGGTGGCCGCAGGCCTGGAGGGAGAGAGGTTTATGAATATGTTTGTATCCGAGTTTTCCCCTCCTCTTAATGTTGGGGCCATGCTAATCGCTTGGTGCTCTGACATCTGGAAGCCTCCCAGTGGAGGGCAAATTGGGGGAGTTTTTTTTACACCAAGATTTCTAGAATATTTGAAGTGGTCACACCTAATCTATAGAGATGAAAACCATTAAAACGGAGGAGGGAGATTTTTTTTCACACTCCCTCTCTCCTGCCATAACATGGTGAGCTTCTCAGAAGTATGTCATGCCATCTTTGGTCAAAGAGAAAAAGCCAGGCCTTTGCCAGATCAGTCCCTTTGATTTTAATCTTCCCTGAAGTTAATGCATTTAACACATGGTTTAATACAGCCCCCCCCCCCAACCTACTCAACATTACCTGTGAAATCCTTAAATAACAACTTATGTCTGGATAATATTTGTGTCGAGAGACCAGTGGCATTAGAATATAATCTGAATAATATATGTATTCTCTGTTGCATTCTTTATAAGACTTTGGCACCTGGTCCTTCCTTCTGAGCTTTCAATCACTGGGCCCCAGGGGGTTGTGGATACCTGCTCTTTGAAGCACTCAGAGAGAAGAAGCAGAGCACAGTAGAACCGGCATGTGGGAAAATCTGTCTCTAAACATAATGTGCTCTATGGAAAATACAGTAGGTGACCACTGAAAGAAGAAACTAATTAAACTTTGGGGTAGATATTCAAGTTCCAACACAAAAAGTGCAAACATATCTACCAAAATGTCTCGATAGGACTGGAATACTATATGACTAAGCTGTCCCATATCTAAGGAAGACTCCAGTGATGAAATCTGTGGATGAAAGGAATGTCTAACATAAAGAGGAGTAATGTGCTCAGCGATGATATTTCCAAGTGCTGGGGCTGGCCTTCCTGTTGGTAGGATCACAAAGCCTCAAGACACAAGATAAGCAGCTGCCACAGTCTGACAAGGCCAACACTGATCTCGCCTGATCATATTTCAACACTAACATTTCCCTACAGCAACAGATAATATGTCAAAGGCAGACTTGTAACACCAAGCAATTGTTTTCTGCTTTTTCACGGACATAGCAGAGTGGTACCCCCTACATGACACTTACAAATACAGTATGCATATGTATTTGTATGGACAGGAAAAGGAACGTTTTCTTCTGCGCCAGCCTTCAAATTGAACAGGAACAGAACATAACGTGGCCTCTGTACCTCTTGTGCTATACTTGCAGTATGTATAGATGTTGCAAGTGTAGGAATGCTGCAAAGTAAACAGACACCAGGAAAAAGTAGAAGCAAGCCTCTACACTGATGATGGATGGATCAGGCTAAGTTCCTCTAATCATATCTATATTCAGTCATACAGGTAATATAAACCACTTGTAGACAATGAGGATGTTTTACGGAGAAGGGGTCTACTGAAGCAGCAGCATATCTTCATTTCAACAACCATCATTAAATTAAGGCCTACCCAATTGGTGCCATGATTAATGCTGTTCAAATGTTGATACTCAAAAGCTTAACGTCTGAAAAATATTATGCACTCAGTACTTGGTCAGGGCATCTTTGGAATAAATTAATGCATGAGTGTTGCATGGCATAGAGGTGGTCAGCTGAAGTGAAGCCCAGGCTGCTTGGACAGTGGCCTTCTGCTCATCTGTATTATGGCTCTGTTGTCTCTCATCTTGGGTGACATGGTGGTGCAGTGGGTAGCACTCGTGCCTCACAGCTAGAAGGTCCTGTGTTCAATCCCAACACCAGGTGGTGGGGCCTTTGTGTGTGGAGGTTGCATGTTCTCCCCGTGTCTGCGTGGGTTCTCTCTGGGTACTATGCCTTCCTCCCAAAAACATGCACTAGGGATTAGGTGAATTGGTGACTCTGAATTGTCCGTGAGTGTGAATGGTTGTCTGTCTCCCCCCTCCCAACCCTTGCAAGGATTAAGGAGTAGAAAATGGATGGATGGATGTCTCTCATCTTCCTCTTGACAATTCCCCATAAATTTTATAGCAGGGATTTTCAACATATTTAGATGCGTGGACTACCATTCATACTGCTGTGCAGTATGTGGCCAGGTGTTGAGATTAGGTTAGGAGTCTTTTGACAACTTCATGGCTTCCTGCGTAGAGCATACAAAACACTTCACTGTCTGGTACCTCATCACCTCCTTTGGCAGTAGTGAACATTAATCCATATTTAATGCAGTCCTCACTGAATTTTCTTTGTGGTTTTTTCCCTTTCACGTTTTCCTGTTTCCTGTGAAGTTGAAGCTTTGTCCAAACAGTACATGCAGCAGAATCTTGTTCAATTTCCACCTCTGTTGAAGGCTTGTTTATTTCTACAAACTGATCCATAACGGTGCTGGCTGGACATTGAAACTACACGGTCAGGGATCACTTGCAATGCCTTCACAGGCCATCAGTGCACCACGGGCCACTAGTTGAAAACCCCTCCTCTATAGGGCTCAGGTAAGGTGAATTTGCTGGTCAAATCAAGCATAGTAACACCATGGTCAGCAAACCAGTTCCTAGTTGTTTTGTCACTGTGTGTAGGTGCCAAGTCCTGCTGGAAAAATAAAATCAGTGTCTCCATAAAGCTTGTCAGCAGATGGACGCATGAAATGCAATGAAATGTCTCTGCAGACAGCTGTGTTGACTTCAGAATTGATAAAACACAGTGGACAAACACCAGACAATGACATGGCAGTGGTCTAGTTCTTCTCTATAGCACAGGTAAGATGGTTTTGATATTGATCACTACAATTCAATTCAATGTTATTTGTATAGCACCAATCATAATCGCCGATTATCTCTAAGTGCTTCACAATTTGAGGCCAAGACCTCAATACTACACAGAGTAAACCAACAAAACCACCGAGAGCAAGCCAAGGGCGACAGGGGGCAGGAAAAACTTCCTTTAACGGAAGAGAAAAACCTCCAGCAGAACCTAGTTCAGGAATGGCTTGACACTAAGAATGGATCACTTACAGCCCAATTCCTGGTCATGTCTGCGTGTGGTGTCTCCTAATGCACTGATTAAATCAGCTTTGCTTGACAGCCTTTTCAAGGCTGGGGTCGCTGTTTGTTCACCTTTTCATACCACACTTTACCCTTCCAGTCAACTCCCTATGAATCTGTTTTGATACAGTGCTTGAACAGCCAGTCATTTAAGCAATGAATTGTTATGTTTTACCCTCCTTGTGCACAGTCTTCCCCATGTTTACAGTGATTTGTACTGAACCAGACTGCAAGATTCATGGTATTTATACTCACTATCCACTTTATTAGGTACACTATAGTAGGAACGCATTGGACTCCCTTTTTCCTTTGTAACTGCTTAACGCGTTGTGGCACAGATTCAACAGGGAGCTGGAAACATTCCTGAGTGATTTTGGTCTATATTGACAGGACTGCATGACAGAGTTGCTTCAAGATTTGTAGGCTGTACATTCATTTCAGAAATCTCCTGTTCCACCACATTGCAAAGGTGCTCTGTTAGATTGAGATCTGGTGACTGAGGAGGCCACTGGGGTACAATGAACTCTTCGTCGTGTTCAAGAAACCAGATTGAGTTCATTTGAGCTTTGTGACATGGAGCCTTATCCTGCTGAAAGTAGTCATCAGAAGATCCAGATGGTACAATGTGGTCATAAAAGGATGGATATGGTCAGCATAAAACTGTTTACATCAAATTTTGAACCTACCATCCGATTGTTACAGCAGAAACTCATCAGACCAGGCAACATTTTTCAAGTGATCTATTGTCTAATTTTAGTGAGCAGATTTGGTGAATTATAGCCTCAGTTACCTGTTCTTAGTTGACTAAAAGGCACCTGGTGTGGTCTTTTGCTGCTGTAGCCCATTTCCTTTAAGGTTCAATATGCATTCAGAGATGCTCTTCTGCATTACTCCTCGTATCAAGTGGTCATTTGAGTTAGTCTTACCTTCATATCATCTCAAAGTAGTCTGACCATTCTCCTCTAGCATCAACAAAGCATTTTCATCGAGAGAACTGAATATTCACTGAATATTTCCTCTCTTACACACTATCCTCTGCAAACCTTTAATATGGTCTTGTGTGAAAATCTCAGTAGATCACCAGTTTGTGAAATACTCAGACCAGCCCATCTGCCACCAACAACCATGACATATTTAGAATCACCTTACTTCCGCATTATCATGGTCAGGCTGTGCCTACATGCCTAAATGCACTGAATTACTGCCATGTGTTTTGGTCATTACATATTTGCATTAAAGAGTTCTGTTAACATATGTACCTAATAAAGACTTTGTCTTTTTTTATTATCACTGGGCAAAAGTAATAATTTTCAGCATTTTGGATTTCAGATTGTCTAAGAAAATAACACTTTAGAGTAGGAGGATTCCATATGTGATTGACAGCTGTAAGTACCAATCACTTAATAGATTAACATTGCCTATGTCTCTTTGTCAAAGCTTGGGAAAGGAGCTGCATTTTTAGATATGCGTGATATGCATCAGATATACTATGTCTTATCTATTAAGTTTCTTGACATGATCTGTGAGGAGAGAGGTGCAGGGGGAATGTACTGTATGTATTTTCAAATTCTGCAACTGCAATTTTAGTTCTCACCCACTAGTGAAGACGTGAAAGAAATGTTATAAACTTTTAAACATTACTATACTATATAAGGACGAGGTGGTAAAGCCTGCCAATATTTTTTTCTAAAAGGTAAAATGGCTATAAAACTGGATGATATGTAAAATAGTTTGCTTGGAGTAAATTTGTTTGAAGTAGTCAACACAACCTTAGGAAGTAACACAGAGTAAGGTCAGCGTTAAACATCTCAGTCTACATGCTGAGACAAAGCCTCCATGTAATCTTGAAGAGGCCTTATCTATGTTTTCTGAATCCGTGGTATTTGTGCAGTGTACTGTCCTGAGAAAGATAGCTAAACCGACTTAAGACTTCAGTTGTGAATATGCAGTAATAATTTGTTCTTACTTTATCTCTTGTCTTCTGCATTAGCATGCCAAAGCAAAAGAATATTAACGTTGCATGGGAATATTAAATTTAGGTTAAAGTTTTCTTACTGCCACAGCTGTAGTTAGAGATACTAAGATGAACTGTGATGTTTCTGACAATAGAGGTTAAATTCAATATATTGAAGAATGTTACAGTTATTGCCAGAAATGTCTATTCTTTATTTTGTTGTAAAGTTTAAAATTCTGTTTTGGTGTTGACATGCTTTGAATTGAACATTTCTTTTCCCGAGAAGTCAATAGCAATTGATCAGAAAATACCTCATCTTCTGTGTGCTGCCCTGATACTTCAAACAGCAGTGCCCCTGAATGAAAAGCTCAGGTGTTACTTTCTATTCCTTCTGCATCAAACACATCCTCGATCAAACGTCAAACTCTTCAAACAAGGTGTCATCTGCAGCTGTCCAGTTGGGTTTGATGTGAGGAGGTGTAATGATACAAAGGATGTACTGCAGCTACACAAGATTAAACCTGCTTACCCGCCACCTTGTCTGATATCTCTGTAAAATCTCTAACAAATGAAAACTGACAGTGTACACTGCCCTGTGCTCGCTTTTCCTCCATGACTAATTTTTATGTCTCTCCATACCTCTAGCTACAATGCTTCACTTATTGGCTGCCAAAAAGTATAGTCTGAAATCAATATGCTAAGATGTTGTGTTAATATTCAAAGATGTAGACAGGCTCATGATTTGGCTGCCATACCTGTGGGCTGGAGAGAAGGAAACCACTAATACAGCTCCAGCATGGTCACAAATCAAAACCTACCCTCTAATGGCCTACCTGTTTACACAGGAAATCAATCCATTTGAACTATGTACAATTTGCTACACCACTTACTTGTGGCTTGCTGTTATTTTTTTAAAGAAAAATGGACACAGCAGTCTCTGGTTTCACTGTGGGCCTAGGCAGTGGAAGCGGGCTGCATCAGGCAGGTTCAAGAGACAGAAGCCAAGCTCGAGTCCAATTTGCTTCAGGTCCCCCTGAGGAGTAGAACGGTGTTGATTTTGGCACTCACTTCCAGTCCCTACCAACAAACCCTGCCTTTTTTCCATACATGTTGGCTCAAAAACTCACTGGAAAACTGAGAAAAGACGAGGAAGAGGAAAAAAGGGGGTGGTGGTGGAGGGGATGGGGGGGGGTAACAGCCCCAGGGCTGCAGTGAGATATTGTATGCATGTGCACTCAAGCACAAGTTTTGTGGCCAGCTGCTTAAGGATTTTTCTGGGGAGTCAAGATTATCCACAGAGTCAATAGAGTGAGGGAGGGAGAGACAGTCTTGTCTGCTTATGCCAGTGCAACTCAATTCTGCTGGAGTAACAGAGAGACACTGTCAGCTCTGTTCATTGTCCTTCTTTTTTCAGACTTGGTAAGAAAGCAGCTCCGTGTAACTCAACATTCACACAACAATTCATACAAAACATCTATGAAAAAGCTTTCAACAAGTTGTCCATTTCAAATTCAACTAACTTTAACACAGTTCTCCATGGAATTGGTTTTCTGTATCCACAAAGACAAAGACTTTACGTTTACGGTAAGAATCTAGGAGTGTTCAGCTCATCATTCTTCACTTTCAAAATTGAAAACAATAATGACATTTTAGTGGATGCAGTGAAACATTTTAAAGTTTCACTACAGATATGTAATGTAAGGTAGGGGCTCACAAAGTGTAGATCAGGAACTGCATCTCTGTGTGTTTAGAAATGAACAGGGTAAGAGCTGTTGCCAAGGTCACTGCTCTGAATTTGCACATGCATGGTTGTCAAAGGCTGAAAGGGCTCAAGCCCTTGAAACACCTTCTGGCTAGCTCCTCCATGCTGCATGTGGTGAAACCGCTAAAGGCAAAAGGGAGACAGAGAGGAAGAGAGTGGGGGAGAGAGAGAGACAGACAGAGTGATAGAGAGAGAAACAGGCTGGGAGGATGTGAGAGGGACAAGGGCAACAAGAAGGGAGTCTGCATTTCACTGATACCAAACTCTACCACACCGTCACACTTTGAATAATTGTGAGGGACAGGCTGTGGGCACCTCTGAGCCAGAATGCAGGCCAGAATAATACCCCTCCTCAGGGCTTTCTCTGGCAGCCCTACACTGGGGCCTGGATGGAAGTGCCATGCAAAGCCAGTTAGCAAAGCCAGTTACGTAGCTACCTATACTAGTTAATTTCAAAACTTTAACCCGGAGCTCCTCCTTATCCAACCATACTGTGCAAAGCAACGACACATTCCAAATGTCTCAATTGAAGCATGCGCTTGCTGAATAGTCTTTTGGAGGTGGTGTATTGTGGATGGACAGCCTATTCAGACAGACTTTTTAAGAGTTTTGTCAGACAGGAATTTAGATTGGAGTCTTACATGACCTTTTCCAGGGGTCACTGGTTGGATCTGCTGGAGCTTTTGTTGGCACACCTGGGTGATGAGGCCTTGACAGACCCACACAAGCTCTTGTTTCAGGTTTTGTCCTGAACTGTGACAGAAGCTGCATCTCCCTCCCCTGGTGGAAGAGCAATTTCTAAGCTTTAGTGGGCTTGTTTTTATGAGACTCAAACAGTATTTTACAGATAAAGTATATAACTTTTTAAAATCAAAAAGTACCTACTAAATTTATATAAAGGCTCATCCATTAATAATCCTCTTATACTTGACTTCTGTCCTTCTGTCGGTGTGTATTGGTAGATTTAGGTGCACAGATCCTTCCCTCTGCCTGGATTTTTTATTTTTCTCAGTTTGTTTTTCCTCTGGTCATGCAGTGAGGAGAGTGTTTACATCACTAGCCAATCAGAGCATAGCGCAGCTTGTTGGGGGGTGGGGGGGGGACTTGAACCCATGTCCACAAGACAAATGGGGAAGTGATCGGTTTCAATTGATTTCTCCCACTGAGTTTTGTGATGGTGTGGATGAGTTTATGTGGCTATAGTGTCCAGAGACTTTGAAAAGTACCAGAAAGCTGCAGCCTGTTTGTGTATTTCATGACTTTCCTCTAGGCATTGTGTCCCTCTCCTATAAAGTGTTCTAATGCCAGCGTTATCATCTAGGATCTCTCACTCTGTCTGTGTGTGGAGGGGAGGGCGTGAGTTTGAATAATGCTGTTTGTAAAGACAGCAAGATTAAAAAATCATACTTTACCTTTAAACAGCAGCGGTGGCCTTGGGGCAGGCCACCAAACCTAAGATTTAGATAAAGACAGATATTTGATTGACATGTCTCTGTAGTAAGTCGACTCACCAGTGGCGTCAGACCTTTGTATCTATTTATTGAATATGGGCATAGTTTTACACGAGATATGCTTGACTGCAGTAGTGGGTAAGTGTTTACACTAACAACACCGTAATACAACATATTTAACCCCGTCCATAAGCTAGAGGCTAGTGTTAGTGAGCCGGCTCCATCCAGGGCTGCCCACTGGACTCTGTCAAGGAGGTGGTGGACAGAAGGGACAACACCTCCAACCCACTGCACCACACTGGAGGCCCTGAGCAGCTCCTTCAGCTGCAGACTGTTACATCTACAGTGCTACAGTGTCACTCCCAAAATCTAATCGATTGGTCCTTATGCCATTTCCCACCTTTTCTGAATATGTAATCAAATTTGTTCATGACTTTTTGAGTTATCCTATTAAACACACTGACAGGTGGGACAAAAACATAACCTACTGGGCAGAGGTAATTATGCTCTACCTTTTTGTGCACACGCACTTTCTCAGTCATCTATGTGAGGTGCACAGTGCTTACTAAGTGTGTTGGTCATCCAGCATCATGAAGTACATTTCCCTTTCAGTTAGTTCTTGACATTTTACTATTTTGAACAGAAGTGAGAAATTTCAAAGTGAATTCATGTTTTTATGCCCAAATTTGAGCCAACACACTGGACTTCTCTGAGTCAAAAATGAATCAAGCACCTCAATGTTCCCACACTTCTAAGTAATTTAACTGTGTAAGTGATTAAGTGTGTATGTTTGCCTGTCTGACATCTCATTGGATTTGACCAATCCCCTTACTCTAAACCCCACAATGAGTTCTCTTCTCCTTCTCATGCTACACACCTCCAACAAATATGGTGCAAATTGGAGCAGTAGTTTTTGTGTAATCCTGCTACAGAAAAAAATATTCATGGTTAACAACAATAATTATACCTTAGCATTAAAAATATTTTTTCGATTAAAGAGCATGCACATACTAGTGGATTAACCGTGTCAGAAACATAAATGATTTTGATAATTTCCTACAGTGTTAATTTAAGACAGCTGTGACATAAACCTTGCGTTGGGTGGTGGGCTAATAAATTTGTTAAGCTCTGTATTAGATGCTACAGGTGTGAAACATTACTTATGCAGACCCTCAGCAGATGTACTTTATTAGCCAAGTTGAGAAAGATTTAGTTCAACCTTCAGTTCATTTACAGAAACCTCAAAAACAACAGCAACTTTTCAGTACAGATGTGTTTGTACTTGACTATTTGCTGGACTATGAAACTATTCATACTCAAACACAGCCACAGGAAGCACAGTTTTACAGCTGTTCTAACAACGGTTTCCTTTTTCTAACTTAATGATTTTGACATGTCAAATCAACAGAGTGCTTCTTTAACAACTACTGTCCAGAGTAAAATTGGGAGAAAATTATCCGCTTTGCAAAACAGTTGTTACTGTCAAATTATGACGTGACATTTCAGTGATTTCTGGGGATTATATGCTGTTAGGTAAAATTACCATACATCACGCTATGTTCTAACCTACTGTATGTGTTTTGCAGACATGTGGGAGTCTACATCAGGAAGCTCAAGTCGCGGTAGAGTTGGTTTCTTTTTCACCTTGCTGTTGAACAAAAATATTCCAATGAATAAGAACTACAAATTAAGTTTAAATGTGATATTTAATCTTAGCTATCAGACTCCAAAATCGGTGCAGATGTTACCTGCACAAATAAACACAGCTGAGTTAGAGACTGTTTTCAACCACTAAGTGTTGTATCCCTGCAAGGAAATCTGGGAAGTCTCAAAATAGCCTCGAGGCTCCCAGTGTTATTGTAAGGATCGACGTGGATGATGCAGAAACCATTGGGAAGCCACAGTGGGATGGTATTGGACCAGGCTTTGTTTGGATAAATACGTTCCGAGATTACGTGGTTTGCCAAAGTACAGCCACTTGTTTTTTCTTGTTCAAACACTGAGGCTGTTTTTCTTTCAAACTGCACAGGAATCAAAAAAGAGAGAGAGAAAACCAAACTTGGCTTCCACATGTTGAAAACATCCACCTTGAAGAGTGATGATGTATGGCCTGGAGTAGAGGCATTCTGCATGTGTGAGAAAGCTTTCAGCAAGATAAAAAAGCAAACAACAGAGAAATAAAACCATGAACTTGCCCCAAACTAACTATAAACTAAAGTTACATGCCACTTTATGCTGCTTTGCGGTGTGCAGCTTGTGCTTGAATCATTGTTGTGACAGATTTATGGAGCCGGTCCACAAAAGATAAAGCTGACATGAGTTTAGTGCATACCTCAGCAAAATAAACCATGGCAACAACCTCTCAATATGGTCCGCTTTTTGAATGAAGGAATTATTTTTCAAACTTACCTGCAACCTTCCGACAGCAGCAGACTGACAGGACCTTCAAAGAGCTCACCCCCAGCACCTCTCTGTGAGCGTGGTGCTCATAAAGGAGACTTTTCTGAGGCTTTTCATAAAGAGAGTTCACTGGGGTCAGCTCCAGAGAGTCGTGACCATATCGCTCTGGCTTTCCAAACACCTGGCACCTGCTTTTCTACCGACTAGCGGAAGCCAGGTCTGAAGAGGAGATAAAGTGCTGATTGTCCTTTTCCTGCCTTTTTGCTGAAAGTCGGAAGCATTGAAGTGAAACCACTTGCCTTTCAAGATGCCTCCCCAGTTACTCTTTAGTGCCGAGGAGTCACCCTACTAGCTTCTACTGATTAATCAAAGTGCTTCATCATCAAAGATTGATGCTCACACGATTTGCCGGCGCCCCAGTGGACCATGTAATTTGTAGATATCATCATACCCTCACAATGGTAATTGAAGGGCAATTGCGCATGTCATGTAAAGATAAGGAATCAGCCACAACTAATATTCAAGATATAAAGCAACTTGCTGAGCGTTTTCTAGATCTTTATGTATGGCAGAAAGCCACACAACCACAAAAAGAGTTCAAAGCCCACATGTGCCATAGCTTCCCTCAGATGTGATGAAATGCATAATGAAAAAGCTCGTACTGTATGTACCTGCATGTTGACCCTCCTGCTTCAGCTACTTGGATTAGTAAGAATATGGGCGGAAGGAAGTTACTCCTCACCTCAGCTACACATATGCACCTGCAAATACCTCACGTCAAGTCTCACTCTATAATAAATCCTTGTTTTATGTCTGTAAAGTGTAGCGGTATAAAGGTGAAATGGCATGAACACCTCACACTTTGAAAATCTTTAAGCATACAGCTGAAGACTTAGATAGACATTTCGTATTTTCATTTCATAAACATAACATGACCAGGAACATCCACACTTTGCACATTTGCCAGATTTGGCCAAATGGATAATTTCTGAAGGTTCTTCAGTTCTAACTGGTCTAATGCGGAAATCCAGAATTTAACCTCTGTGACTCAGGACTCCAAGCCTTTCATCCTAAGAGGTGTTAGTTTCACCTGGGCCAGGGTTGTTACAGAGTCGTTGGGGTCCCTGTCCCTGGCAGAGGCAGGGTCGTAGGAGGTCATTAGAGGGTTCATCCTGAGGATGGTGACAGGAAGAGGGTGAATGACCCAGGAGATTGGCTCTAGTTTGGCTGGGTAGAGTTCTACAGTAAATGGATGAGGGATTGTGTCTTAATCTTCCTTATTTATGTGCTAATTCTGTTTTTACTATTATTATTATTATTATTATTATTATTTACTATGTTCCATGCAAAAAGCTATTTTTGTTTCCTTTGTAATATATATGATATTATCATATGGAATTTAACCATTTCATGATGTGTTTCAACTTGATGTGAATCTTATGTATTGAGGGTATTATGAGGGTGTAAATTTTAGGAGGTGTATTTTATGAGGACCCCTGGAAGGCTAGCTGATGACTACGGCACTCAGCTAATGGGGTTCCTTGTGAATAAACAGATAAAAGGTCTTAGCACAACAAGGTTCATACGGCCTTCTGTCTTCTTCATAGTAATACTTTTACTGAGTCAGCAGAGTACACTAAGACAGATACTAGTACACCCAAAGGGCAAAATAGATGCAAAGAAAAGAATTTACATCATTCACAAAATACCCTGTCAATCTTGCAATAAACCATGCTTTGGAGAACCAGTAAGAAATTCTGGGACATGGAAAAAGGAACACCAAAAAGGAAGTGAAAGTACAGGATAATACAAGCGAGCAGCAAAAGAAAAAGCAGAGCAGACAAATTTGAAATAAGCCATATCTGACCATTGCAAAAGAGAAAACCACGTCATAGATTGGGAAAACTATCTGTGCTGAAAGCGACAAAAAACATCGGATCAAGCTGGTCGTCGAGATCCGGACACAGGCCCCGAGAACCATGAACAGGGACGAGGGATCGTACATCTCCTCCGATACCAGGGATTCCATCTTCAACAAGGCATCAGACAGCGGGGGGTGTAGTCGTCCTCTGCTGTCTGGTAAACATCGATAAAACAGCAAGCAGGACACTCACAGTAACACCACGTGACCCTGAAGAAGAAGACAGGAAGTCGTCAAAACATACCAAGGCAAACAAGCCTTACTTATGTATTTGTTGAAAGTCGATGATGTGTAAGTATCCAATAAAACCTGCTTTACACAAATAATAGCATCTCTGTCCATTTTTGATTTAATTTTAGTGCTATGTTGGATATTTTTTTTGTTCATTTCCTTGACTATTTTGGTAATTTTTGTGAATTTTTGTAGATTTTTCATGTTGTCATTTGTTGGTAAAATACTTGAAAATGATATGTGGATTCATTAATGCTAAAAATAGTTATAGTGTAGATATAATAAGTACAAGAACCATTTTTCCTTTGTCTTATAACAGTAGTTGATTTTTTTTTAACATTTTGTCTGATTTTTGTTCGTTACAATGCTTATTTTATGATCATTTTTTTCACTTTTGGTTCAGTTCTGATCATTTTGTGTATTATTTTGTCCGTTTCTTGTTCCATTTGTTGCTTATTCTATTTCGCCAATTTCCTTGAATATTGTTTTTCCCCAAAAGCTCAGAAGGCACAAACTGACGCATTAACAACTCAACAGAACCCTGAAAATGAATCACACAAAATTCTAATTTTCCAGGAGGTTCCAGAGATACCATCTAAAAAATGCCCTCTAATGTTCAAACAAACCCCACGCCCTTGCTGTGGAGTGTATTTGAGTGACATTCGTGGTTGAGCATAAAGGCCTGCAGTAAGTCAATCTTCAGCTTTTAACCAGCAGCTCCCTGAAGGCACACATTTCCAACTTGTTCCAGAGCCCTTGTTGGTGGCTGTTTGGTGTTCTGGTTGAGTACAATGACATTAGAACATTGGTTTTGGGCCTTAAAAATAACTCCTCTGCGGTGGGCACTCGGAGATGTGTTCCTGTAATTTAGTTGGGAGCTCCTTATGTAATTCGCTCCGCGGTGCAAAGACAGAGAGGAGAAGATATGCCTGTGTGTGGCCATGGCGTTGTGTCTCACCTAACCAGCAGTGCCCTCATGAAAACCAACATGGAGCAGGGAAAAAAAACTCTTCATTACGTCTAAGTGGAGAAAAAAAAGCTGCTCTAAGAAAAATAAATGAGAAAAAAGTCAGCCTGGAGTTAATAATCCCCAATTTCAGTTGATATTTATCCAAATGCTGGCACCTCTAAAGCGCTGACATAATGTTCTACTTTATTTCCTGTTTTGCACTGCACCTTGAAATATGCTGACACTCTGCGAATCACCCAAGAAGGCATACGCTCCTCCACGTCTTGTGAAAACCTCCCCATTTCTTGTGTCGACCTGCGCAGCTTTTAGAATTAATTCTGCATCTCTGAAAGTGTTCCTTTAAGCCGAATATGTCTTTTCAGTGTGTACGACACCAGGGCACCACCATCAACACCTGATGATTTATCACGGCGAGCTGCTGACAGGTTTAAATGGGGAAAGCTGCTGAAGGACATGATGTTTTTGGAACGCCCTGTCATCCTTTAGAAATGAGTGGAAACAGAGGGAGGACCAGACAAATTGAGGACAGCTGAATGAACATGGGGCTCACTTTGCATCTGTCCTTCTCTTTTACTCTCTAAGTCAGTGAGGTAATTGAATTATGGCATGTTTGCGAGTGCATGGTGTAACCTACGTATGCTCCCATGCTGTCCAAGAAAGGGTAGAGTTGGGTGGTCAAGATGTCAGGTGCAAGCTTCAGCTGTTGAATTAAAAAGTAAATGCAACACGGGTTGAGGAAAGAAGCCCAAAAAAAAAAATAGGAGAAAAAACACAGGCCCCTATGAATTGTATGAGCTCCCCTGTAGTTGAATTATAGATTGGCTTCGATGTGTTTGCCTGGGTGATTGACAGAAGGGGTAGGCACATCTTCAGACCCCATGCCCCTGCCATGAAAGTGAAATGAAATCTCAAAATGTACCGCAAGAGCTCTGCAACTCTCGGCATCTCTGTTTCTGACTCAATGCCGGCAATAGGCAATGAAATCTCCTTATTTGACCATAGTGTCTTCATGCAGTAATAATTTTATTCCCGTATGAACAGTAGCACTCATGGGAAAAGGTCCTGACTGTACTCCTTGCCTATGCATAACTGTCATTCACTGCATTTTTGCATGTTTTCCTGTGCCATACTGGGAATCTTCCAAGCACTCTGAAATCTTCCTGCAGCCGGAACATGTTACATTCCCACTTTTAGAGATAAATTTCAGTCCAGATATGTTTTTTTGAGGACACCCATGAATGAACATAGGCAACTTTACCAACATGTTGTCAAGTAAAGTGGAAAGGAGGCAAATATTACAAAAAAAAAAAAAAAATCTAATTTCAAAACCCACTTTGAAAGAATTATGGGGCAAGATTTACTAATGCTTTGTGGCATCAAAAGTCCCGATTATTATAATTTACAAAAGGTGAACATTAGCACTGGAAAGGCAGAGGCAGTTGCTTTTGCAGCTTACAGTACCGAAATGGACCAGACATGACTGTGACATTTATACAGTTGTAGGTAAACAAAAGTAGTATTCAAGTTAAGATATTATCAAATTGTAATAGACTATTTGCAATCCAACGTTACGGTTATATCATGTCTGGAAGATGATAAAAAATACATAAAATGGATGTAGTTGTCAGAAATGATAAACTTAAAATACAAATGAAAGGGATCTTCAGTTTTATAAAATGCCACTGTCGAAGATGCCATTTTAAGCGTAGACTTCATTAAACAGACTGGACTGGGCTCAGTTGGACACACACGACAGCTAACTTAAAGAAGATGGACAAAACACATTTAGAAAGTGTTTAGACATTCATCTGATCACAGAAGTTTTCAATTTTGCCTCAGACCATTTTAAATGAGCTTTGGCACAAAGAAGACAGCAGATTTTCTGGATCGTGTTCACATATGGCTTCTTCTTTGCATGATATGGCTTTAACTTATATTTGTGGATACACGTGTTCACAGACAGTGATTTCTGGAAGTGTTCCTGAGCCCATGCAGTGATTTCCAATAGAGAATCATGTCTGTGTTTAATGCGGTGGGCCTGAAGATCATGAGCATTAAGCTTTGACCTTTGTCCTCCCTCCTGATTCTCTGAATCTTCTGATATTACACACTGTAGCTGGGATGTAGGTGGGATCTTCAAAGTCTGAGCAATTTTACATTAGGGAACTTTTAAAAAAAAAATGCCCCTTCAGTTGTTTTTTACAGTTACTTTCCCAGCCATTTGTAGCCTCTGTTCCAACTTTTTTGAGATGTGCCGCTGCCATTAAATTCAAAGTGAGCTAATATTTTCCAAAAAAATGAAAAGGTAAGATGTCTCAGTTTCAACATCTGATATGTTGTTTGAGTTCTACTGGGAATAAAATATGGGTTTATGAGATTTGCTAATCACTGCATTCTGTTTGTATTTACATTTTATTTACATCAGAGCTTTTTTGGAATTGATTTTGTACAATATTTGCTTCTGAGATGTAGTGGAGTCAAAATATATAAAATTGAAACAGTCAAATGTAAAGTTACTTAATTAGGACTTTGATATAATTGTAATATTTCTCCACTGCCTTAGCATGTATAGTGTTAAGTCATGGAATGAATTGCTTGCTGTATATGTACCACATTGCGGTGCAAACAGCTATTATTCCCATTAGGAAGTTTTTTTTTCGGTAGATAGTGTAGCTTGTTTCTGGCGGCAGTTTTAATATTTCTATTTTGACGGTCGTGTTTGCCAAGAAAAAAGTGTGCATTCACATTTACGAGGAAAAACAATTAAATTCTGATTACTTAATATTCCAACTACGCAGCTGTGTGGAACCATAGGAGTCAGTCCAAGTGACTAACTTCCTCTTCCAGTTAGAGCATCACACTTGTGCAGGATGTGTTTAATTTAGTCCAGTCTTTGTAAATCGGCAAAACCATTCTACTTCCTAATGGAGAGGAAATGTGCATGGTATGTCAACTAGTGGTTAACCTTGCCGAAGTTTCCAGCGTTCATCTTGGAGGGAGCATGTGAGCTTTTTAATAAGAAAAGCCAATTAAAAATCAGTTAACATCTTTGAAACCCACCATATACTGTACCTTTTTTCCCCTTTTTAAAAAAAATATACCTGAATGCTCAGTCTGTTCCCAGCAGTAACCAGGAGACCCATGACTGCACCTAATCCTCAAATTATATAACACACAGGCCATTTCCCTATGTAATTCTGTGGGAAACAAAAGGACAGTTATTTCAGGGGAGCGGTTATACTGAACAGTGCTGGCAGGGGCATGGTGGCTGCTGAAGAACAGCCTCCCTCTCTCTCAGCACCATGAAATGAAAATTTACATTCACTTAGTGCTGCCGTGGTGCTCAGTGTTAGACAGCTGTATTTTTAATGAGAGCGGGGAGATTTAATTACCTCTGCTTTAGCGGGCAAGGCTTCTGCGGTGCAATGACAAGGGATATACAGTGCAGGGAAGAGGTGGCAGATGATTCCTCTGCTCGCATCCCAGCAGTCGCCGAGTCGTGTGGAACTAGCTGGCACCGGGGCTGCAATTAATCCAAATTTATTCCACTACTGTACAAGGCTGATCTGAAGCAGACAGTAGAGATAGTCAAGGTGGCGAGTTTCCAAAAGAGAGAGAGGAAAACAAATAAATACACCTTTAAAAACAGTTGCCAACTCCAGATACTTTGCTGACATGTACCACTCATATTCAAATGTGATTATTAGCATTGTGAAAATTTCCCCCCAAGGCCTTGTTTTTTATCGCTTCACTGAACTTCTTCAAGGCCACATCTGACATCTTCATGCTTATTTGCTGCTGCAGAATTCAAGCCTCCACAGAGGTGGGTTGACAACAGCGTATTTGATGCAGTTATCAGCCCAACAACACGTCAGCGAGGGCTAGATAAACCCCAGTCTTTTGCAAATTCATCACTCTTTGAACTCACATGTAGCATCGGTTCAGATTTAATGTGCACTCTGTATTCCAATCAATAAGCAGCAGTCACGTAGATCTGCGCTCAGTCACATGCCTTCAAAAAAGCTCAGTTGGTGAGACTGAAAGATTATCACTGTCTTCATTTCAGCACGAGATGAATCAATTGGCAGAAGAATCAATTTAAGCAGTATCTGGTATCTCCACCCCTACACACACTCGACACTGTGGCATGAAGTTATTTTATCACAACCAACCATAATGAGAAACAGTGGAGTTTCTGAGAGCTAGTTTGGCGACTTAATTCTATCTGTAAGAAGATAAAATGAGTTGTTTGGATCATCAGTCCAAACTGAATATTCACAAAGTTCTAATTGAAAAGCAGATAGCCATCAGAGTAGTTGTATGAAAATGATAATGAGTCAAGGTCAGTGCAAACAGATATTTTTGCTGCAAGCACCAATCGAAGGTCATATTCAAAATGCAAAACAATTTTCTTGTAATTATGCATATCCTGATTAGCATTTATGTCCAAGTTTAGAGTAAGTGAAACAATGTTCTTGTAAGTGTTTGTTCAGTTTTTAACCTAATTCTAACTTTCGCTGAGCAGGATTAGTTATAAAAATCCATGGTTATGAAGGGTTTCTAGACATTTAGTTCCAATCAGCATATTTTGGCTTTTTAAAATTTTGAAATGGCAAGAAATAACTCATATCAGTAAAACATATTTAAATCAATAATTAGTCTAAAAGACTTCATAAAAAAATAATATACACATAAGTTGAACACACATTCTGTCACACTGCCAAATATAAAACACATTCTGGCAATTGAAACAATAACATAAAAGGGAGAAATTCACAAAGTATTTAATATAATTGTGTTATTCTGCTCCAATACAGGTTATTGCTGGCCGATTATTGCCAAAAAATACACTAAGGGGGACCAGTGTTTTACAAATTCATCTGAAATTCCTTGTAATACACTGGATAATCTGTCACAAGGAACAGTTCATAGTAGTTTACTATACCATACTGAGAATGTAGGCGGACATGTAGGACTGAAAGGCATGCATAGGCAGTAAAAAGATGGATAAATGGATGGATGGATGGATGGATAATTGTCTGGAGAGTTGTCTGAATGGATGGATGGATGGGTAGATGGGTGGGTGGATAGTTAAATGGATGGTTGCAAAAACTCCAAATAGTAAAAATGAACAAAATATTCAAGAAAATGGGTAAAGATGAAAAAAAAATAAGTGAATGAATAAAACATTAACACACTAATTAAAAAAATGAGTCAATATTAACAAAATATTTAAAAGCACATGCAAAAATGAACTGAATAACAAAACAAAACAAAAAAAAACCCAACAAAATAGTGGAACAAAAATGAGTGAAAAGTGAATGAAATGAAAAAAACAACAAAATGAACTCAAAGTGAGTCATGCACTTGATTTTGAACTTACTTTGTAGAAAGCCATTCCAGGTGACTGCCTCGCCAAACTGATGAGAGAATGCAAAACTGTCATCAGAGCTCTTTGGACAATCTAAAATATAAAACATGTTCTTTGTTGTTTCACACTTTTTTTTGTTTGCTGCATAGTTCCATACATGTTCTTTTGCAGTTTGAACATCTTCAGTATTAAGCAATGTTGAAAATAGTAAAAAATAAAGAAAAAACACTGGAGGAAAACGTGTGCCAAAACATTTGACTGGCAAAATAAGCAGAAGTGCTGCAAATAATAATATGTGCATCTAATTTAGTAAGAATCATATCTGGTCACTTTCATACCATCTCATGATATAATCAGCAAAGTGATGAAATTAACAACAATACCACAGCTGCTGGGCTTCTTGTCTGTATATAATTTTCATTTATTTTAAGCAGAAGTTCATTATTTATTCATTTGCTAGGTCTGGTGGTTCATAATTTAGGTCCCAGAAAGAAAAGAAACTCAGCCATGTAGCAATTAAGGGGATGTTCAGCAAAGGAGCCCAAGTGCACCTCCAGCTAATGTTTATAATATTCAAATTCCGCCATGAATTCCATTCCTCCGTATCATTATGAGTCCTCTCTGCATGGCAACTTTGAGTCAAACATGAGAATAGTTGGAGGCAATGTGTTCCTTGGGGTTTAGTGGAAATTAAAGTTTTAGAAATTGGTTCATGCCAATCAATGTGGTGAGTAAGGGGAAGAAGGAGTGGAAGGGAGGCAAAATAAGGCAGAAATACAGGAAGAGAAAATAATGAGGCCAAGAGTGCAGGAAGGATAAACCGGCATGATGATTGGAGTGACAGTGACTGAGAAGAAGAAGAAGAGGAGGAGGAAGAGAGTCAGGGAGAGACCGAGAAAGGGATCTCCACTGAAGAAATCCAAACTCATTGAGTTCGTCTTAAGCTCAACATACCCGCACTCCTCTGCAGTACTCGTCTCCTTACAAACTGCCAATTCTGTCAAGTGTCTCCTCGCTCCATCATCCTCCACTACTCTACGCTGTCACACCCCCTCCTCCCAACTACCCCCACACTCACCAACGGAATATTTTCCTTTCTTCCTGCCCTCCTCTGTTACCATCTCCCCCTCCCTTTACTGTTTGGATTTGAGCAGACTTGAACTTCCCTCCTCTGTCCCACAGCCAGCTATGAATCACATGGAGGCCAGGGACCCAGAGGCTGCCAGGGCCTCCTGATGACTCCCAGCCTGCCCATAACAAGTGGCTGACAGTTCTATTTACATAAGACCAGCAGGCAGTGCAGAGAACCAGCCCAGCATAAGTTACACACACAAACATACACACCACACACACACACACACACCACCCCCCCCCCCCACACACACATATTGCAAAAGGAAGATATGTCATAATAGCACTTGGTATGGGATGGGTATGAAAGGATGCCTTGCTCTAAACCAATACAGGAGATGCACAGTTAATAGGGTTTACAGCCTCAGGGCATTTGTTTTGGGAGTTTTTCCACATGAGTGCAGAGTAAGGTGGGACCCAGGGGAGGGGGGGCCTTTAGACCTCTATATCCGCCCCAGTCATACGTCTTTCATCACTAGATACCAGGAGAGTAGAATGAAGTATAGCCCTGTTGATTGATGTTTAGCTGTTATATTAGGCCTAATGTGCCTCCCTGACCTCTCATCTGGACAAAAGTTCTGACCTCTATGGCTCCAGTAATACATCTTTGGCTGCATTTTAAATACACAAGATGACCATTTGAAAGCTACATAAATATATTAACTCTTTTTGGGATCAAGATATGAAGCGATATGGGTCTTTGGTGTAAGTTTTTTTTTAATCAAAAATGAGAAAGAAGTTGGAACATTGATGTGAACCCCTGTAATTTGAAAACTAAAACCAGTGATGCACATTTCATCTTACTTTTCATGCTAAATCTCTGTAGTTGCTCGTTGCTTAGCCTACTTTGTCTTTCAAGCATGTTAAAGCATTGGCGAATGAATCACTACTCAGTTACATTACCAGTTGAAAGTCCGGACACATCTTTTTCCCTGTCTTAAAGTGCTGAACAACCTTGAGCATGTTTTAGATTTTCGATCCAATCCAAAGTAGCCACATTTAACATTGACAGCTTTGTACACTGATGGCATATTCCCATCAGATTTTGTATTATAACTATAATATTTGCAATCTCTGAAGTCATTGCGTGCCATTTCTGTGTGTTGGCAGATATGATTAAACTTAGGAGCCTTTTTGGATTTGTGAACAGATCTGACGATGTCTTAGGTCATATTTATGCTAAAGTGCATAAGGTTCTCAGGGGGCACAAACTTTTGACCCCAACTTGTCCATCATTTGTTGGTTGCTATGGCATCTGTCCAGTCATGGGTGCTGTGTCTCCCATATTTGTCAGTTAAATTTGGTGAGCAAATCACCAAAATCTTGGCACCACCACAACCACAAAGCTTAGCTGAACGCATTGACACCAAATATCTGTAGGTTAAATGGAAACTGTGTCCACGCTGGTAAGGAGTGATCTAGGACTCAGAAATGTCTCCTCCTTCAGTGGGTCAGTTGGTTGGACGCTTATTTTATTGGACACTCTTACAGCTTATTGTCTGAAAGTAGACCAGTGTGGCTCCTATTCAAAGGAAAACATTTTAATTGAGTATAAACAGTCTCAGAGCAATCACAGTTTTAGTAGAAATTTCTTTGATAATTTCAGAGCATTTCTCCACTCTGTCAGTTAGACCGCTCACTCTAGACACGAACATTCTGTTCCAGTTCTCAAAAAAAGTAAAAGTAATAGGTGACACGTCCTGAAAAAGCTTGAATTTTTGTGTTTGAATGGTGTGGATCGGGCAAAAACTGTGGGAGATGTGTTCCAAAGAATGGTGAGAATAACAGTTACAATACTAGAATATTTGCAATCTCTGAAGAGATTGTGTGGGATTGCTGGGTGTTGGCAGATAACAATTGTTCATTATTTGCCACAAACATGTATGAAATTTGTTTTTCATCACATCAGCTATTTACAGAAACATACAAGACATTTGTTAGATATGTGTGCACTGATATAATTTCTATGTAGGTTCAGTGGAATTTGTGTGAGTCAGTACACGTTAAACAGTCTATTAAATTTGGTAATTAATCACTCTAGGAGTCTTCCAACTATCCATCCATTTTCTACCCCTTGATCCTCGCAGGGGTAGTGGGGGGGGAACCTATCCCAGCTGACACCCTGGATGAGTCACCAGTTTATTGCACCAGTGACGTGTAGACAGACAAGATTCACACTCACGTTCATACCTATGGACAATTTAGAGTGACCAGTAAGAAACCTATGCCAGATCAAACATGCGAATCATTGTTATTTCGCTGTGGCGACCCCTGAGGGGAGCAGTCGAAGAAGAAGAATTCACCTAACCCCTAGTGATTGTTTTTGGTTGTGGGGGAGGCAGAGGTGCCTGGAGGGAGCCTATGCACAGGGAGAGCATGCAGGCTCCACATGGGGGGCCCTGCTGCCTGGCGTCGGCATTGAGGCAAGGACCTTCTAGCCGTGAGACATGGGTGCTACCCTCTGTACCACCGTGTAGCCCCATTCAAGGAGTCTCACTTTTTGGACATGTGTCAAGATCTGATGATGTTTTCTGTCATATTTATGCAGAAATACAGAAAGTCCTCAGGGGGCACAAACTTTTGACCTTACTTGTCAATTATTCTCATTGTTATGACATCTGTCCAGTCTGCTCACCTAACTGACAGCTTTAAGCAGTGACAAGCTGAAATCTAGACAAAAAACATATGGAAGTGGCATAATAAGAAGTTTAAAGACTGAAGACAACAACTAATTACTCTCGTCCCCTCACACCAACAGCAAGTCTGCCATTTTGGATTTTGTGGTCATTTTTTGGCATTTTGGTACTTTATTCGTGATGTGTTTGAATGAACTTGTCCTATACGTTTCATCCAAATGAGTTGACATTTGCACCAGATCTTCTCCAGAGGTCAATGATTAAAAGTTATTAAATGATGCACTTAAACTTTAAAGACATGGATGCCGTGGTCCGCCATTTTTTGGGTACTTTTGCGAGCATCTAAACTGCATAAAATGCTTTTAACTCAGAGGTGGATTATTCAATCTGGACATGTACATGTCAATGGTTGCCAGAACCAGGTGCCATGTTGGGGGAATTGTAGCCAATCATTAAAATCTTCACCATTAAAAAGGAGGGGTTTATAATTCTGACAAACCAATCTTCACCAAATTTAACATATTCATTAGACGTGTGATCTAAACACAACTACTGTATATGTTGGTAATGGCACTGTTACCATAGTAACACAGTGCATGGTCACAGCTTGCCACAAGAGAGGAAATGCCCACAACTTTGAAGTCCTTTATTCAATCTGCAACAAGTCTCACATGTTTTGTCAGACTCATTGCCCAACCATAGATCTACATGTCAGCAATGACAGTGTTGCCATGGTAACATGGCGGATAGCAACCCTTTGCCAAAAACAGGAAGTGTATGTAATTGTGATGTATATGATCAGATCTGCATCAAATGTCACATGTTTCACAGACACCAGGACCTGAACACATTATTGCCGCTTTTCCATTAGTACCTACTCGGCTCGGCTCGGCTCGGCTCGGTTCTACTGGGCTCAGTTGCTTTTCCATTACAAGCGGGTATTATCTGTGTAGGCGGAGTTATAGGCGGAGTCACGTCCCAAAACTCTGCTGTCAGCATTTGTGCACAACACAAGCACAATGTAGGACATGGAGGCGATGATGTACTTGCTGCTCTGTATGTGGCTTTAAT
>JAQQAE010000782.1:0-29621 GCA_029823295.1 Pseudamia nigra
TAGTAAAAAAAAAATGCACATAATAATAAAGAAAATTTAAAAATTAACAAAATAATGAAAAAACCCAAAATAATCCAGAAAATGGATCAAAATGAGCAATAATAATGAACTAAATTATAGTTTAAAAAAAGAACATAATAATAAAAAAAGAACAAAAATATGGAAAAAATATGGAAAATGTATGAAAATGAAATGTGTATATATATATATATAAATGAACATAATAAAAAATGCTCTGTAACCAATTTTGGTTTGAACTGTACATTTCATAAAAGCAGCTCTAGAACAAACAATAAATCGCAAGGATTATATTTTTTAGTGTAACATCGGCCTGTAACGTCTGCAGCAGAGTGAACTGATTTGGTTAGTGATCCCCGTGGTGAAAACGCTACTGTTCTAAATGTGGGAAAAGCTACCAGACAGAGCCCTCTGCTTCCTCTGTCGTACCCTGTTTCCACTCCGTCAGATCTCTGAGTAGAGGAGTCTGGTCAGTGCAGCCAGTGAAGCGTTGACCGGCGCGTCACAAATATCTGGCAAATATTCATCCATCATCATCATCATCATCACTGAACAGCATTACTAACACTGCAATGTGCTCAAACTCTCCGTCAGCAGATCTGGATACAGTACGCTACCACTCATAAACACTACTGCAAGAAAAACACTGATCGATAAACAAAAACAAAGCTGCATTATTTGGCCCTGTCAGTGTGATCGAGTGAGAAAAAACAGTTGAGCATCACGCGACTGTGACTGATTTTCTTTGCAAATTGTCGTATAGCAGACCTCTGAATTGTAGCATTTTTTGGCAACGTTTCGGACAGCAGCAAAATGTTCTATGCAAATGCAAACAGGAAATAACGAGTGGGTTGTGAGCAGAAATGGCACTGTCTCAGTTTAGACCAAATCCCTTGATTAGAGAATTGAGAAAAGAGGACAGAGATAGAGCAAGGACATGCATGCAGGTATTTCCTGAAGCTTCTGAGTTTAAAAGGTGTCATGTCTAAAGCTGAATAGTCTGAATTAAGTGTTTTCCAACTATATTTGAGATATGCCAATATTTCACCAATTTTACGTGGATACCATGGACATGTTTAGATGATTGACATGAGCAATAATATTCCACTTTCTCCCTTTTTCCGAAAAAGTCAAAATTCCTTATAAGCTGTTACAATGAGATTTTGAAGTAGATTGAGACTGATTGAAAGGCCTGTGTTCAATCTAATTATTAACTTTAAAGCCCTCAGAGAACGTGGACCTCAGCTAAGGCATAGTGGTCTTGATAGTGAAAACCTACCGTTCTCATTTGAACCTATGCTCATTCCCCTCATAATGTTATTACACCAAAAGTAATATTCTTACATTTATTTTACCCTCATTACTGGATTCTTTGAGCATGAAAACCTTATTATTAGTTTGAGTTATTCAAGAAAAATAATATTTCCATAATGGTGGTTTTCTTCTGGATCTAGCTTCATATATGTTGAAGATACATCAAATCTGGGGACACATTACTGAATCAGCAGACTTTCCACTACAATTTGGTGACAGTTTCATGTCTATAGCTTTATTTGTTACCTTACACTAGCTATTTTTCCTCAACCCCTGTAAGCACATGTATAAGCATTCTGGATCACTGTATCCAGAATATTGTCCACATCTGGATCAAACTTTGTGGTTTGATAGAATCTATTATGGTCTTATGGCTGTGTTTTTTTTGGCTAAATTTTCTGGGTGTTATTTATGGCGTTAGAAGGACAAATATTGAATTTGGCCTTATCGCACAATGTTGAAGAATTCTTTAAAAATCCTCTGGATCCAGACCACTCCTAGAATCTAATCGATTGGTCCTTGTGCCATTTCAGACCTATCCTGAACATCTCATCCAAACCCGTTCATAACTTTTTTGAGGTATGTTGTGAACAAACAAACAAATAAATGAACTAAGACCGGTAAAAGCATAATGTCCTTGGCTGGGGTAGAAATGGGAAGAGGAATGTCTGTCAGCAGGAAATGCTTTGGTATCGTCACCCTGGTCCATCACCTGGTACGTCTGGAGTATTGCTCAATTTCTTGGTCTACTGCTACAAAGGATCTTAATAAATTAAAGACAGTTCAGAATAAAACAGCGAGATGTTCATACCACACTAGCATAATATGCATAATAGATTACCGGTACTGTATGTTGTGAACAAACAAACACTACTAATATACTGCTTGGCGTGTTAAGACATTTTGTGAAAAGCTTTCTTCTTGGGAATTCCAATTTCTTTAAGTGATGATTTGGTACATTCACATCAAATTCAGCATCCACCTCATCTCTATTACAGCTGAAGATAAACCTGCTGATCAGATGTGCAGTATTTTCGGTATCCACAACCAAAAATCCACATAAAACCAGAATAATACTGGAGTTTTCCACATGTCTTAATTCAGGACATCCAACCAGAAGATACTGTTTACACAACACCTGTCAAATGCTGTCATATTTAGAATAACAGTGAAATACTAGTGTGAATGTAAGCATACCGCTTACATTCTCAAAGGAGGTTTTTTTCAGAATAAGATGTGAAATAACCTGATATTATCCTGGATTCAAGATCTTTTGGATATGCGAACCCGGTTTGCTGCCACCTCTACCCCTAAGTGGTAGGAATGTAAATTTCCTTTACTTGTGGGATCAATAAAGTTGATTGATTGATCGATCGATTGATTGGAATACATGTGCAGGTTTATAATGCGCTGGATTCGAGCAAGCTTCCTCACTTGAATTCCATATTCCGGTTGAAAGGATATCACCAGGTTTGCAGATGCGCAAATATTAAAAAAGACTTTTTCATGTTGGAATGAAAGAGGAAGGAGGAGTTTAGACTGATAAATCCTAATTACAAATGAGGGTATTCGACCTGCGTTTAAACAGGAATAGTGTTCACTTTCGACAGTCACATAAACAGCTTATTAGGAAATGTGTCATTGTCGGAATAATGAGAAAAAACTGAATATTCGCTCTGAGAACTATTCCCACCTTCAAGAGATTCAGCCCATATTTACAAAAATAAGCCATCATGTTAGCATTTAGCGTGGATGAGGAAGTGAGCAGGTGCTACCAAACTGTCTCTTTTCGGATTTAAAACCTTTAATTATTAAAATTTAAATTTTTGCTCTCATTAAACAAGACTACATATGATTGATTTCCTCAGTGGGCTGCTTGCATTTGTTATTGGTGAAATAGAGACCAATTATAATCATAACCATCAGAATCTGACTATAAAAGCCTATGTGTACTAGAGTTGTCAGTTGCTTTATTTATCCTGCTGCCCACTTACAAACACCTTCAGTTGTGTGACGTCCAATCTGAAACCCTGAACAATACGTGGGTATAGTAACGGACTCTAGTTCCTGAAGTAACAAAAAAGAAAACACATACAGAGAGAGAGACAGAAGAAGAGAGTCAGAGAGAGATAGAAAGGGAGGTGGTCTGTTTTTTGCTTCACTTTTTGGCCAAACCTCAGCATAACAAAGCCAAACAAAAGAGCGAAGGAGTGCTTACATTGTGGCTGAAGTGTTAGGCACAGCAAAAAACAAAATTCAAACTGTTTTTTTCTTTTCTGACAAACATAGTAAGGCAATTTGATGATGGTTGACTAATCGCAACATAAGTTTCAGGTTTTTCTGTAAAGTTCATCATATTCACAATTTAGACTCAGGAGAGAAACAACACTTTTTTCCATTTTCACAACCCATTTTAAGATTACCTTGTGTAAAAACAGCTACAATCAAAAATGAGGCACTTTATAAAAGAGTATATAGATATCTAGGCTATATAGTATTAATCATTATAATGTATGTATACTGTATATTTTATATACCATTGTAATGTGTCGCTTTATAGTAGAATTGTGTTGATTGTAATGCAAATGAGGAAAACAAACTACAGTATGTACTATAGTTCCTGTCATTCTATTTGTACATTATAGTAGATACTGTGGTATAATATACAGCTTACAGAGAAAAACAGTTGCCAAGAAAGTTTTTACCATTTGACAGTTTCTTGTGCTACAAACTGGTTCAAAATGAATTAATACAATGGTGAATACGTATATAATTAGAGGTGGGTAGTACTCAAGTACATTTACTCCTTTACATGTACTTGAGTAGTTTTTTTCCATAAAATGTATTATTGTATAAATTATGTATAATGTATTATATTACTGAGAGTAGCTGCTTTGCAGAATACTTTTTACTCTTACTCAGTTACATTTGTTAGAAAAATAACTGTACTTCCACACAGTTAAATTTTGCTCCACCTCAATGAGTAGGAGCAAAAAAACAATGAAACAGAACAAAATAATTAATTAAATTAAAAAAACTGAGCAAAATAATGAAGCAAAATTAATAAACTGAGCAACAAAATGAACAAAAATATTCAGGAAATGCAACTAAAAAGGCAGAAATTTTTTTTACATGCAACAAAATGAACAAAAATGTAGAAGAATAATCAGGAAAGTAACAAATTGAACAAAATGAGCAAAAAAAAAAAACAAAATCATCAACAGCATAAAGAAAACTGAGCAAACCAGTCAATTAAATTGTAAAATCAACGTAACTATAAATGAACAAAATGAGCAGCAAAATGAGCAAAAAATGATGAAAATGATCATAAAGGTTCCCAAAAATGAACAAAAAATTAAAAAGCAACAAAATTAATTAAAAAATGAACAAATGAATGTACAATATTGGTTAAAAAACAATAATGTTACAACAAAATCACCAAAAAAATGTAACTGATAATTTAAACACACAAATTTGTCCAAAATACCCGTTTGAAGGCAGTATATTAGGTTATTACTTGAGTAAAATTATTTTGGCTCTTGCTCAAGTATTTATGTTAAGGAGTACTTCTACTTGAGTCATTAGAATTATAAAGTAACAATACTTTAACGTGAGTACTGTTACTGTGTACTCTACCCACCTCTGGTTATACTGATTTTTCTACTTCCCTGTTGTCAGGCCTCATCAACAGATCTCAGTGGGTACATTTACATACATACAGTCTAATTATTTTCCTTCTACTGACTTTGACAATGATTTGATTAAGCTGTTTACATGCGCGGCAGACAAACCTTATGTTAATTTGTCCATTTCTATGCAGCTCTCATGTCACATTTATCGAATAGATGTAACATGGAACATCATTTATTTGTACAGCTTCATACTCCCTGAAAGCTGCAGCGTTCATTTACTTTTTACTGCATTTCTGCGGCAACATGAATACGTATGTGGTTTCACTTTAACACATGTATGTGTCTTAAATGGACCTTTCATGCTATTTTGGGATTGCATGTAAAAAAAAAAAGAAAGAAAGAAATCTCCTTAAATTTGCATACACGAGCAGGGGGTTAATGTTGTACATGTTGGTGTTCTCTTTAACATGTACTGTATTTAAGAATCCATCAAACATTCTACAACACTACTGGGATTGGTTAAGTTGAGCTCCATTTTGGCACCGTTTGTGATGATCAGCTGCAGAACATGACAGGACATGTTCAGTTTATGCATCATCAATACTGGAGCTGTAAACAAATATGAATCCCCAGATAAATTGGATATGTAAAAACACAGGAAAGATGGATTCATAGTGTTATACCTGCAAATAGTAAGGAATTGGGGAGACCAGGTATGGTTGTAACACTTTTTGCTTTGGCCCCTGTCCTTCACTGAATTTTTGAGCTACAATTCTCTCTTTTATATAAAATTCCCATATTTGTTTACTACAAATGGCACCAATTCCAAACCCTGCACGAATATCACAGACATTGTGTGTTAATGTCACATACAGGCTGTTCCTTTGTTACAACCTTCCCCACTCCCAGGCTTGGTTATAGCACATGTTGGGGAGAGTTGTAACAACTAGGCAAAATCTCAGTATAATATGCACGCACGTGTTTCCAGCCTTGACAACCACCAAGTGATTCCTATCTCATCCCTGACTGGTGGAATTGGTGGTGTTACAACCACACCCGGCTTCCCCTACTGCTATAACCTGAAGATCAAGTCTGTCATTTCAGAACACATGTGACCACAAGAGGCTGATTTACTTCTCAACACTCAGGGAACATATGATATTTAAAATTCCATTCCATTCGTAAAGAATTAATATCAGTTAAATAAGTGTATCGTGAAGCCTTATGAGTAGCGCAAGAAAAAGGAGTAGAGAGGTAAAGACTTGTTGGACAACTGTAAATAATAAATCAAATATGTTTACAGTGACAGTGTGTGTGAGTGTGTGAACCCTCAGTCAGGCTGTATTTCCATCTGGTTTTGAATTAGAGTGACACTTGTTGATTCTTTAGGTTAGAATATGGACAAAGGATGATGAATCACATGTGATAATATACAGAATAAAGAGAAAGAAGTTCATGTTTCACTTCAAAATACAGCTACGGTGGTGAAAATGTACCAGCTGCCACTGTGAGCCTGTGTTTCAGTGTACGGTACTTCTGGAGGAGATGTGGCACATTTAAAATGTCCAGGTGGATGTTGTTGGTTTTCCCTGAAAGCCTTCTTGAATTGACACTGTATGTATGATTGTTCGACTGCAGTGATCATGTGTGTCTGATTGAAGTGAGACTAAACAGGGTGTGACTGAAAGACTGTGATCAACATGGCGGTCAGAGGTGAACTGACACAATCACATATAAACCCCTCATCCTTTATGGGCATTAAGTTAAAGGAGACATATTGTGAGTACTATTGTAAATCAAGTCTGGGATCTCTGAAAATAATGTAAAAGGGTCAAAATTCTTACTTGAAGGAGAAAACACAAAGTCTTTTTCAGATAACTGGACCTGAAATTTATTTGGATATATGCATATTTGTGTTGTCATAGGTCAGGGGTCTGCAACCTGTGGCTCCGGGACCACATGTGACACTTCAGCCCTCTCCAGTGCTTTCAGTGGCTTCATCCACTGATGGAAGTGACACATGACAATAAATCCAAATGCATAAAATAAGCACTAAATCAACTTAAAATGAACTAAATGAAGAAAAAGACAAAACTGAAGAAAATACTCATAAAATCAAGAAAATAAACAAAATTAAACAGAATAAATAAAAAGAACAAAACAATGATAAAATAAATGATCATATAAACAATACTGAAGAAAATAGTCACATTAATGAAAAAGAAAATGATCAGAATTTAACAAGCTTAAGGCATAACTGAATGAATGAAATGATTAAAAAAACTAAAAATGACAGTATAGTCAAGTGAATTAATCAAAACAAGAAAGTAAAAGAAAAAAAAACAAAATAATAAACAAAATACTCACACAAAACTAAACATTTTTTAATGAAAAAAGAATCAGGAAAATCAACAAAATTGCATGAAAATTAATAATATAATAACCAAAATGAGAATGAGGAAAAAAATGTAACAAAATGAACAAGTAGAGAGGAATGAAGAAAAATGTGCATCATATGTCATATTGGATATTTTTGCATCTCTAGACACATATTTTGTTGACTTTCTGTCCAAAAACATCTCTTTGTATTGCAAAGCCCTGTCACAAACAGACAGTCACTGTCCTCAGCCAGTCCTCCAGGACCACCACACTCCTCAGCCAGTCCTCCAGGACCACCACACTCATCAGGACCCCCGACACTCAGGGCTAGGAGCTGTGTTTGAAACACACTACTACTCACGACATACTACACATATTGAATGCTGTATGTTATTTTCAGCAGCAACATGCAGTGCAGTATGGCATATGTGAACTTTAATGCAGTGTGGTACACAGTCAGTTGACCATGAAGCTTACTACCTGTTAGCTGTTCATGAAAGTTTATATTGTTTTCAAAAGGGAATCATTTGGATATGAATCAGACTGTTCATGCTACTGTTTTTCTACAATTCTCTTTAGCTGCCGATTAGCTTGTATGGACATGTCAAACTACAAGAACTTTTTATTTACTGCTGCAAATATTTATCTGTATGAAATACATCACACCATGGGCAGTAATGGCCACATCAAATCCCGAGACCGGCAGGAGATCTGGGTGGGGAAGGTGAAGACCACCATCTGCTCCCACCCTCATCATCATCACAACTGTGGGCCCTTAAGCAAGGCCTTCAACCTCTAAATGCTCCCCAGGCACTGCACAGTGGCGGCCTACTGCTCCCTAGGGATGGATTAAATGCAGAAGAAAAAAATTATGTATATGTGACAAATAAAGGTGACTTATCTTACATCATAACAGTTCTATGTACATGCACGCAGTCATCTCCCCTACAGGACACGGGTCATTTTGTCTGCATTTCCTCATTTGTCCAAACTCAAGCAGCAATTCCAGATAATTCACTAACTGCACCCTGACAGTGGATGATGAAGAATAAAAGTGACTTATCATAATGTACTGTGGGGAAAGTCAGCAGGTATCAGTGAGCTGCAGATACATGTTGTATAATAGCAGATTGTTCAGATCATGTTATTGCGCAGCTTTATCTTGATGTATCTACACCTACAGTCTACAATCAGTCGAGTGTCTGAAAAAGTGATACTGAAATCTGTCATAGATTTATGTTATGTTGACTGGTCCATCAGTCTTCATTTAAAGTTCTCATAATGGTCCTATTAATGAAGGATCTGACAGTTCTTTATTTCTATTGGATTTAAAAACTGCTTCCACATCTCTCTTGATGCCATCTCTCCTATATCTACAGCCTCACATGCAAAATTTGGCCAGATTACTATTGATTCAGGTGTTTGACATACTGCAGATTCTTCAGATATTTCACCTACTGCATGCTATTTCCTGATAGAATCAGTATGCCCATAGTATGTAGGAGGCCATTCCGAACACAACCAATGTGTCAGAGTGTCTCCAAGATGGTATCCATGGCACAGACGGGAAAGGGTGTTGTCAAGACAAGCTCATTTCTGACACTGAAACAGCTTGATTGATACAAGGCTGGAAACAGTAGTATATTAACATGGAGACAGAAGGATATTTTTGGTAATTTGTAGTTAAAACTGAAAATAAAGTGTCTTGGTGTCAGGCTGGAGCAAGCTGAGAAGTTCAAATATCTGGATCAGAATGCAAATGGGAGTTTGGAGATAAAAGTAAGCTCAATACCGTTTGGAAGGATAGATCTCTTTGAAATCTCTCAAACTGAAGATGATCAAGACACCTGTGTTGTTGTAGCCTCTATGGGTGTGAATCATAGCCTTTAAGAGCAGCTGACATAAAACGACAGAGGGCATTTGAGACGTCATGCTATAGGCATGTGCTAAAAGTCAGCTGGACAGACCATCAAACAAATTACGAGTTTGGGATGGATCGGCAGTTGGTGGAAACTATAAGAAAGAGGAAACTCCAACTTTAGCCATGTCATCAGGGCCCAGAATATATGCACCCACATTCTTGAGGGACAGATAGACAGAACAAGGACAAGAGGATGACAAGGAATGGACAGGGAAAAGTGTAGCAGAATGTACACAACTCCTGCCTCTCAGATGTGAGGGCAGGACTAGGCAAGATTTAAAATGCACTTTATAGGAACATGTACAAATTAAACTGACTTATTAAAAAAGATACAATAAGTCTCCTTTAAATGATCACCAAATGTCACTGTTATTCAAAACGAGGCAGAAGAACCCTTACCCTGTTTCTGTGTGTGTTTACATGTAGATGTGTGTGTGTGTGTGTGTGTGTGTGTGTGTGTGTGGGTGTGTGTGTGTGTGTTTGGCACACATTTGGTTGAGGGAAACCAGGAGACAGGTTGATGTGTTTTCAGACTCCAGTGTACAGTTCTGTTGTAGCAACAGATCAGGCTGCCAACGTCTCCGACACAGACTGAGAGCGGAGCTGTCGCGGCGGCGTCACGCTCAAATCCAAGACGAGGATAGAATCAACAATCTGGAAGAGAAGAAGCACATATAGACACAGGGAATGAGTCTGGGCAGAAAGGCTTGTCTGCAGGTACTCCGATTTGTGTTTAATGTGTTTTATGCTATCATTTTCACTAATTATGGTCACAGTCTCCCCGCACAAAATGTTACAGGTCCTACAGTTAATCCTCCAAAAGCATATTGGTTTTGTTTAATCTAGAGGTACGAGCAGCTTGGGTAAATATCACATGACACACAATATCTTTCTGAAAGGATTTTCTGATTGTAGCCTCATGTGAACTGTTGCAGATGTCAATATTATGTGTCTCTCGTGGCGTCAGAACTATCAGTTCCAGGGAGACGAGGGTATTCTTTTGTATTTTTAACCCTTTCATGCATGAATTATTAAAAACTGAGGATATGACATTTTGAACCTTGTCGCACTTCCAAACAATCTGTAAAATAATGTCACTTATTTTGCGTCACGGTTGAGAATGGTTGAACTATGTCCATCAGGGCGTGTCAGTTTAGTGAAATACAACCATAATTATGCTTTAGTTACTGTTTGATCATGTATAAAAATAAAATTAAGAATCAACCGCGCAATTTGTAGAATATTTTTTGGAGTATTACAGGCCATAAACTATACACTTTTGTGTGAATAATTGTAGTGCTCTACAGAGGTAAAGAACAAAATAGTACCTGTATTTTGTTGTTCTTGTTCATTTTTTAAAGAATTTTCCTGGCTGATTCATTTTTATAATTTTTTCTTCTTTTTGCTTCCAATTTGGTTCATTTACTTGATTGGTTTGTATCCTATTCATTTTCCTTCTGATTTTGTTCTTTTTATTCATTTTCAATTTTGTACCTTTTTCTTCTTAAGTTGTTAATTTTTCCTGATTATTTTTGTTCATTCTAAGTCAAAATACACATTGACTTAACACATTTTGCTTTTCATTTTGCCTTAATTTTGTAACTACTATAAATTTAATGTCCCGTGATAGGGCAGTGGACACCATGAAAGGGATAATGATCCACCAAATCAGGTAGTTTTTCAGTTGTCGCTGAGGTCGTGTCAGTGAAATACTTACTCCTTGGCAGCTCTACAAACGCAACATTAACCATCACATACTCTGTTTAGGATGTATGAATAGCGTTTCTGGCATCAATGACTGGATGATTCATAATTCATATTGCAGAAAACAAAGAAGGTGTAGTTTTTGGTTTTACCACTTATGTATGGAGAGAAAATATCTAATGTCACACCATATCCGGCCTTGTTTTACCTTAGACATGAAGGTGTAAAATAAAACCATGATGATTTTTATTGACATGGAATTGGTAATCATATCCTGATCCTGTGGGGTTTATAAGTCATTTTTAAGAATATTTCAACCATAAAGCACTGTATTTTTTCAATGTCATTCCGTGTTAGTCTTTAAATAAATGACAGACATAATTTTCAAACAGATTTTTACTTGTTCTTTGAGGTCATGTTATAGCAGTATACTGGTATTAACTCATGAAGTGAATTTAGGAGAGAATCACTTTTCCAAGTTACTACTGACTGCTTATACGCCGGGAGACGCTCATGCCAAGAGCTGATGGATTAACCTGTGGTTTATGCGGCTCTGAGCCATTTAGTCTATTCACCACAAAGAATGACTGAGGTTGGGAGTACTCACGTACATTTACTCTACTACGTGTTCTTGAATAACCTCTCCCACCCACCAAAAACAATGTACTGGTGTAAGTGTAATACTGGTTCTCTTACTCAGGTTCATTTATGGTGACAAAAATATACTTAGTTATATCTGGCCACACTTCAATGAGTAGGAGTCATTTTTTTTTGTTTTACACATACTTTGTCTCCAAATAATGAGGAAAAACGAAGTTCTGCACTGCCTACTTTGTCATCACTAAACAGTAGAAATCAGCAGAATAACAAAATGAACAAAATATGCAATGACAAAAGGAACACAAAATGGGCAAAAAGATGAACAAAATAATGAAGTAAATTGGCAGAAAATGAACAATATACCCAAAAATCTAATCAGAGAATCAATAAAATAAGCCTGAATGGGCAAAAATAACCCAGTAAATTAATAGATGAACAAAATAAGCAACAAATCTTGCGTATTTTATGAGTACTTCTACTTGAGTCATTTAATTTTAAAGTAACAGTACTTTTACTTTAGTACCATTTTGTTTAGTACCCAACACTCATTATACACAACTACAAGTGACACTTATAACTTATACAATAAGGCTAAAAACTGAAATTACTATTTGACCATCCTTGGTTTTCAAAGTTGTAAAAGCCACTAATTCAATAAAATAAACCAAAATGCACAATAAAATCACCGAATGAACAAAAAGATCAATAAACTGAGCAGAAAGTAACAACTAATGAACAAAAAAACACAAAATAAACAAGCATGAACAAATGTGAGTAAAAAAATGTAAAAGAAAAATCAACAAAAAGAACGACGCGATCAAGAAACATAACAGAAATGAACAAAAATGCACGGAATAATTCAGAAAACAAAAAATGTTAGTAAAAAATGAATAAAAATGATCAATAATTAACAGTAGCATATAGCTGTCCTTAAAAAAAACCCTTGCACATGTGAAACCTCAAATATTAAAGTTAACATTTGAGCCGTAAAGTGAATAACATTTGGGGCGGCTGCAGCTCTGCGTACACCTTCACCATTTCCCATGTGGGAGTTACAATATTGCAATTAATTCATAAGGCACAAATAAACATATTAATCAGACTGTGATGTCTGAATGAAAAATTCATTTGAAATACTAATTAACATATAATTAAAACAGGTGGGGTGATGCGATATTAGCTGCATTATTTGTGTTGATTGGCCCTTTGAGATGCACGCCCGTTCATTAAGTGTTTTGTGAAACGCAGCGCATGACAAACACAGTTTACGTTGTTTTGCAGTATGCACCACGCTTCGTACACACAGCCTCCGCATCGGCAACGCCATGATTAAAATGTGACTGCGGTTAATGAAGGAGCCATAAACACAGTTTGTAACTTACACAGGAGGGTGAGAATTAAATCATTTATCAATGTGGAAAAGTACATGAAAGAGTAATTTATGGCACGTTCACGTGGCCCTCGTTTCTCTGCTTTACAGCTTAACTTTATAAATAAACTATTAACCATCATTAGAAAGCTGCTTATACACATAGAGGAAGGAGGGAGAATTCAATAAATCAGGCATGCAAATGGTGCAGTTTTTCTGAATTCACAGGACATCCAACTGTTTGGACAGAGTTGGGAAATGAGGCCAGAAATTTTCATATCAGACAATATCAACGGTGGTTACAATAAATCTCAAATTCCGATTTAAGTTAAGTTTAACAGCTGACTGTCAGTCCCGAGGGAAAGTGAAAGCCATCAGTAGCCTTGAATAATGAGTAAAAGTTGCAACAAGATAAAAAAAAAATAATGTAAAAGATGCAAAAGGACATAAAAGAATGTATAAGGATGGATATTGTAGGGGAAACAACGAGGTGAAAATGGAATAAAATATCAACGTATTAGAGAAGATCAAATCAAATGACAGGTGCTGATTTAACATATTGTGCGCGTCGGCCATGAAACATTAGACAAAATCGTGCAAACAGTTGAAACCATCAAAACTAAACAAAGGTGTGTTGACTATGCAGTAACAGTAAGCCAGTACAAATACTGTTACTTCATCATTTTTGTGACTCAAGCACAGGTACTCACAAAAATAACTACTTGAGTAAAAGTAAAAAAGGTGAAATAAAAAACTACTCAGTGAGTAATTTGATGTAGAACAAATCTTCTTGCGTATTTAGCTAATTTTCTTGCTTATTTTGTCAATTTTTGCTAGTTTTCTTATTTTGCTATTTTTTTACTCACTTTCTTGATTATTTTGCTCATTTTGTTCATTTTATTGATTATTGTGCCAGCTTTTACTCATTCTATTCATTATTTAGTTAATTCTTACTCATGCTCTTGATTTTCTTTCTCCTGATTTTTTTTTTAGCCTTGCTCGTATTCTTGAATATTGTAATCATCTCTGCTCATTTTGTTATGCATTTGGTGGTTATTTTGGTCCTTTTTTCATAATTTACTTGATTATCTTGTTCATGTTACTCATTTTGTTGCTTATGTCATTCTTTTTTTAAATTTACCTGATTATATTGTTAATTTTAGGCTCATTTGTTTGGATCTCACGTATTTATTTATTTTTTTCATTTTACTTGAGCTGAGCTGTGACTAACTTAATAGAAGTATATTTTTTCACCATAAATGTAACAGAGGAAGAGTAAAAGTATTCTGTAAAACAACTACTGTCAGAAGTTCCTTTTTGGAAAACATTACTCAAGTACAAGTAACTGAGTAAATACACTTGAGTACTACCGCCTCTAGATTAAATGTATAGTTATCAACAAAAATTAAAAGATTAACCTTTACACTTAGAGACAACATGAAGAAGGGGACAAAAATCTATCTCAAAGAGATAAAATAAAAAACTATAGGGTGTCTACATGTCCTTAAATAGTCTTCAAATGTCTTAAATTCACCTGTACAAATATAAGGCCTGAAAGTCTTGAATTTGAATATAGATTTGTACAGTAGTTGTAGCAGCACTACTTAACTCTGTACCCACCCTTCCTCTGAACAACTGATGGTCTAATGCACATTAACAAGACAATAAATAGCATAAATTGACTCTTGACACTTAAATTAAAAAATATTAAATAAAAAACTAGCAAAAATAATTAGCAAATTTTCAAAACAGGTAAACTAATGGACAAAAATAGTCACAAAAAGCAACAAAATCAACCAAAAACAAACAAAATTAACAAAATGAGCCAGAAAGTTGAGCACATCGTAAAATTAACATGAGTTCAAATACACAAAATAGGCAACAAAGTAGTAAAATAAGCAGTAAGGAAGAAAATGGTCAATTAAAAAACTGAACAATATACGGTAATCAAGAAATTAAACAGTCAACAAAGTAAGCAACAATATGAGCAAAATTATTAAAATAATCAAAAAGGTTAAAAAAATAAACAAAAATCAAAATAAGTGACAAAGTTTGCAAAAAATATCAACAACAAAAATATGAAAATAATCATGGAAGTAAACAAAAATGACCAAAATACCCGTTTGAAGGCTGAATATTAGGCTATAATAAATTCCATGTCCACTACTTTTTTATCGGATACCTTTTTACTCTCAGTCAAGTACATATGTTTATGAGTGCTTCTTATTCTATTTGAGTACAGTTACTCTACAAGTCTAAAATAACAATGTTTTTACTTAAGTAGTGCTTCTGTTTACTGTACCCACTTCTGACCAGCTCATGCATTTGATGAGAGAATACAAAGCTAAATGTGGCTTTGGGTTATGTTCTGGATTGCTTACTACATAATTCCATATATGTTTTGATGCAGTTTGCACGCAAATAGTAAAAATAAAGAAAAGCCACTGAAGGAGAAGGTGTGCCCAAAATTTTTGACTGGTAGTGCATTTCTTTTGACTGTGTTACATCAGTATTCATGGTTCAGCTGCATTAACTATGACATGATGTCACATATCACTATAAGCTGAAAGGGAAGCCTTAAAGCTCCATTTAGTGAAATCCTGCAGCCACTAGCACACCCACATATAAACATAAACACCTGGCCTCTGTTCTGTCCCCTCTACCTCCATTTATGTGAAATGGCTCATTACCAGCAGACAAATCAATTGGGTTTGCTCTCTGAACACCCACTTGTGATAATAAGAGACTCTACAGACATCCCACAGCCTAGAAACACAGTCCTGCCCACCAGCTTGAAGCAAGGTGCACATCAGAAAAAGGCTGAAAGGTGAGCGAGTGACTAAGACCCAGACATGAATTCTGTCTGTCGATTCTGCACATCTCAAAAGACGGCTCCTTCCAGCCAGACGAACACTACCTGCTGAGCCTTTCACCTATTCTGATGTTTTTACTTCAGTTGAAAAAATAATGAAAAGTTTGAAACTGGAGTTAATAAAAGAATGTGCAGATATACTGGTTAACCATCAATAAGACATTTTATCAAAGGTTCCTTATGTATCTACACCACATACACGTGTCTTTCAGATGCCTGTAGGCATCCGTGCAGGCTAAATTAAGTGTGTTGATTTGACTATTCAAGGCCCCTTTAAAACTCAGTTACACACCCTGATTTCATTGTCAGGTGTTTTATTTGCCAATGATGTTCAGACCATCACCAAACAACATCTTACTCACGTACATAGTGAACAAATGCTTAAATGCAACTTATCTTACTTTTTCTTCCTTGCATTTCACCAAGCTCCTCCCCTGTTGCTCCACCACTCTCCGTTTGCAGGTTTTAACCCACACAACCTCAAAACAACAATAATAAAATAATTTGGACTGTTTCAAGTGTTGCTACTGTTGCTCATATTTTGAACACCCTCAGATTTTTACAAAAAATTTTACAATATTTATTTTCAGATGATAAAGTTGCAGTGTGTAGGATTTAGTTACATCTAGTGGTTAAGTTCCAGACTGCAAAAAACAGAGGCTAAAAAGTGTGATGATCTTCAATAGAGTTGGTGTAAGGGTCCCTGAAATGTCTGACTCTGGGGGTTCCTTTGCCACAAAAACCTCTCAAAAAGCATAAAACACTGCACGAATCATGTAAAAATATAGCCACATTGCAGATCAAATTAAACATGAGAATCTCAGCTACAAGCATATATGAGTCATATTCACACGCACCAAACACAACTCCAACATCAAATATCAAAATCCTAAACAAGAGCCTAGGCTTCAGAGGTTAAGCCAGTATAGAAATACACCATGGATGGCACCTCTTCTAAATCCTGCACACTGCAAGTTTAAAATTAACACACTATATGTGAGAAAAACTATGAATTGTGCCTTTCAGTGTAAATAAAAGGTGCCATCTTGTGACATATTAATTTATATTTGCACCACTTAGATTTCTGTCAGGGTGTTGACAAAATAAAGGGAGTGGATTTGAATTTCCTTTGCTTTTCCAAGAACCTCTTTCCAACTGTCACACATGCTCTAGTTTCAGTGTGAGGTGTTGTACCTGCAGGCTTTTCACTCAAAAGCACTCTGGCTGAACCACAAGTCATTCCTTAGGTGAACGAACACAAGGCTACTGCAAACACAATATTGCACTTTTCATAGTCATTGATCTGGGGAAAATGCCAGGAACATTGGCTGCTGACTTATGAAGGACTAATTTACCTGGACTATCACGGATTTTTACATGCAGTGTCACAAATCATACAAATTCAAAACTGCTTGCTGGTCTTGTGCTGATTTCTCACAACTGGCAGACGTCGTTGAGGTCATACTTCCACATCTATTATTTTACATCACTGACCTTACATAAACCCCATAACCCAGTAAAGATGTATTTTCACAGTATGAGGCCATTTTTTCTTTAATAATGACTTTCTTCCTTTGTTTCCATTGCACAACACGGAAAATGACAAATAACACACATTGTAATTTTAAACACCAATATCAGTGTCAGCCCATATTTCATAATCAGCCCGAGCGCCTGCTTTTTTCCAATGAGCCTGTTTCAGTCTCACACTGAAAAACAGAAAGTCTGAACAGCATCATAAAGACTTGTTCTCAGATCACAAGGTCAAAAAGGGACTCGACCTCTCTTTGTCATCAACTAATCCTCCAAAAAGGAAAAGGTATTTCAGTTTCTTCTGGACATGTTCTTATCAGTGAATTTTTTGTGTTGTCATATATTAATGCATGTTTTTTTTTCCATTAGTACCACCTGTTCACATAAAAGAAGAAATTAATAAAGTTGTTTGAATCTGAATCTGTGCAAGTTGGATAAAAAGTATGAAAATATTGCCCAATATTTTAAGAATATAGAACATTTTGCATAGTTTATTTTAAAAAAATCATCTCAGAATTCCTACAAAAGGAAATGAATACGATGTGTTTCTTGCATAGTTTAGTAGCTTCTAGTTTAGAGCCCAATACTGACACTAGTTATCAGCACCTCAAACTATACAATATAGAAGACATTTGTTTAATTGTAATACATGCAAACATCTTCTGAACAATACAGATGTGGTATAAGCAACTTTTTTTTTAACAGCCTATTGTCAAGTAGATATTTTAAGCTGAGCCTCCACGGTGCTTACCTTGACCATCCTTTCTACTGTTCTGATGTGCTCTCAGTTCTTCTGACTTGTAGAAATCAATACTGGCATAAGTGTTGAGGCTGGAGCCAGTACCGCTCCCCAAAGTGTTTCCTCCAATGTTGTAGGCGGCAGAACTCCACTCTGCTCCAGCTTGAGGGCTCTCCTTTATGGCCAAGTCAAGGTCAATATAGTTAAGGCCTTGTTCTGCAGATGAGGTGGAGGCTTGTGGTGGAGGTGTGGTAGGCAAACTAGCTGCCTGTCCGTTCTCCCACAGTGAGCAGTCCAAACCATGTCGATGGCTCGCTGCCTGGCTGCCCTCTGGGAAGAGGGAGGTAGAAGATGGTGGGTGGCGTGGTAGTGAGGGAGGTGAGTTAAATGTGTCTGAGAGGTGGCTGCGACGTCCCTGGAGGTCACCTCGGACCAGCCTGCTGCTCCGCTCAGGCGACTGGAAGGACTTGACGGGAGAAAAACCCAAACCTGTCTCCTGCTCCACAGGTAAGGGCTGAGCAGAGTGGACGGCAGGTCGTGCTGAAATGCTGGGATCTGAACTTTTGTTGTCTGTAAAAGCAGTGGGGACATCTGTTGGCATTGCTGCCAAATTTGTTCTGTACCCAGCATTGCCCTCTGCTGCCAGAGAAGAGGACGTACCATGTTCAAGTCGGGCCTTTGGGGTAACAGCTGGTGGGCCCTGTGGGGTGCTGAAGGTGGACCTCACAGAAGTCGCGGGGGTTGGGGTTTTCCCTAAATCCATGCTGACGTATTCTGCAGAAGTTGACAGTGGTGCAGAGAAGCTACGGGGAAGGTTAGCAGGGTTATCATGGCAGAGGAGTGGCTGATTCACAGGACGCAGGGTTCCATGAATGACAGACTGTCTGTGTTCTGACCCTGCTCGTCTTGCTCCATCATACTTGCCATCTTCCTTAAACACAATACTGACATACTCACCGACATTCTGAGATACCGTAGGAAGCAGGTTCTCCTTCACCCTGGGCAGGGTGTTTGCTTTTGTAATGTCTGACGCCATACTAACTGGACGGCCTCTTCTTTGTTGCTTTGGGCTCTTACTACTTGACGTTCGTTTTTGGTGGTGACGCCCATCTTTTGTGCATGTTCCTGCAGTCTTATATTCTGCTCCCGTTCTTAATAAACTTAACCCCCTCCCAGCTGATATAGACTTGTCCTCCAGGCTTTCACTGCTGGCTGAGCTGGAGGAGAAAGAAGAGGAAGACATGGAGAGTTGGCAGCCTCCTGCAGGGCCCACTGTAATTTTGTTTCGTTTGCTGTATCCCACTCCCCCTCCCGTTCCAGCACTATCATGCACACTGCTGTCCTTTTTGCCTTCCCCTTTGTTTAAGTCCTCTTCAAAACGAGTGTAGAGAGTGTGTTGATAAGCTCGCGGTAGGGAGAAATAGGAATTGAACATTTTTGGTTGCAGTTGGTGCTGCTCTGGGTGAGAGGGTGGCGTACTGCAGGCAGAGCGGCTGCTGACAGGTGAAATGTTCATGTAGTCACTGACAGCCCGGCTCTCCATGCTGGCCCTGCTATCCCACATGCCCAGTCCGTGCAGGTCTGTTGAGCTGCTGCTATGAGGAGACATGACCATGTACCCCTCTGAGCTAGGCTGGCGGATGTGCTGAGGGGGGGATACACTGTTGTTGGGGGTCATGGCCATATACTCATCGTCTGCCCCAGGTTTTGTACTGGCATCAGACATACCTATCGAGAGAGAAAGTGAAACAGGAGGAGATGTCACACCAGGCAGCATTGACATATAGCCACTATCCACAGCTGCTCCTGCATCCACCTCTCCCCTGCTTTTGTCTGCCCTCTTCCTAGTCCCCCCTACTACATCAAGCTGCTGCCCACCCCCCACAGCGAGACCCCCTGAGAAATCAGCTTTCTCCCTGTTAACACTCTGCGACATGATGGTATATTCTTCATCATCATCATCTTCATCTTTCTTATGTGGGGTCAGTCGTTCATGGGCTGCCAAAGGCAGGGAAGCCCTCTTACTTAGCAGTCTGCGCTCTGCCTCACATTCCCTACTGGACGAGCGCCGCAGAATCCTTCGACCTTTGGAGCGATGATGGGAACCCAGCAGACCCTCTCGTTGTCCCATGACAATGTAGCTCGAAGAGCCATCGCCATGTGCGTGATGTCCAGACAGACTGGGGACGAGCAAAGAGTGTTCCCCGGGACTGGATCCATATTCATCAGAGGAGCCGTAGTCGCTAGGGGACCCAGAGACAGAAACTCTCTGACAGACTCGAGGGTAAGAGCAGACTGTCATGCCTCCAACTGCTGCCCCCACTAGGCCACATTCTGAGCCATGACCAGAGCTGGAGGACAGGCTTGGTGCAGGAGAGGGAGCAGGATTTGGTGTATAACGTGCGAGGCTGAGGGTGATCTTAGCAGGGGTGGGGGCCCTGGTGGGTTTGGGCCTCAGTGTAGGTGTAGTTGAGCATGAACCGTTAAGACTTGGGCTGGAGCTGGCCCATGTCCCTCTGGCACTTGCTCCACTCTCCTCAGATCTGGCCCCGATGCTGGCAGTCCGTGCTCTCGGGAAGCCGTGGCGTGACGTAGGTGAAGTGCTCGTGCTGCTGCCTCCTGTTCCTGGTGTCTCTGTCCGGGCCCGGCGGGAGAAGCCCACCTGGCTGGGTGGAAGGTTTGGATGATGACGACGGCTCGGGACACTGATGGGGTTGGAAGCTGTTCCACCTCCACATGATGTTCCCACAGACTGAGACTTACTGCGCTGACGAAACTCCTCACTTAGAGCCTTCATGGCCTCCAGCAGGGTCTCATGCATATTCTGAGCCACCACCGAATCATCAACCTGCATCCAGAACTCTCCTGGACCAGTAATTGCTGAGCGACCCACTTCAATGAAGAAAAAATTCTCTGAGTGACCACACCTGCGCACGTTCATAAGCTGCAACACCACAGCAGCCACATCAGAGTTCAGCTTGACAAAGTTGACAGTCTTGTCAGTTAGGCACAGCCGGTAAATGCCCACCAGGTTCCTGGCATGTCCGAGACCTTTGGGCCAGACCTTGACCTGCCAAACTTCTTTGAAGGTTGGTATCGGAGATGGTGAACTACATTCCCCACTACTGCCATAGTCATCAGGTGTTTTACCTAAGAAAAATAGAAATAATTAAGACATTGAAATAAATCCATCATGAAAGAAATCTACAAATAAACAACTCTAATTCTATTGAAAACCAATTCATAACAACATAATGACTGAACAATTCAGTGTGTGATGTTCCATCTAACAACAGTACAAAAAAAATCTTTTCTTCATCTAGATGATTGAGCTGCAGCTCTTCAACATTCATCAGTCACTATGTTCTTAGGAAGAAAATCTTCTATGGAAATGGAATATGCTTCATTGTAATACAATGCACTGAAATGTCATCTCACCCCAAATATAAATACATGAATCAATAGGCTATACAATACACACTGTACAGTGAAAATTCACATTGTACAGTATATAACACACACTGTACAGTGTATGATACACACAGTACAGTGTACAATACATACCGTACAGTATATAATACACACAGTACAGCATTTTGCTTTGCAGCTGTTTTCTTCTCTGAGATGCTGGAGGTCTAACCAGACAGTTTTTTTGTATTACATCTGATTATTATATTAATTACCAAAACCTACTGTTTACATTAATATGCATCCCTCTACTGCTTATGCGCATTATGGGCACTTATGAGATAAAACTCAATTAAATCATCAGGCTTTTCATTGTTGTTGTACCTTCAAGATAAATCTGAGCAAAATGGGGAGGGGGAGAGAGGCACAACAGTGTGGATCTGTTAAGGGATCTACACTTAGCAACATCTGAGCTGGGCAAACCCATCAGCCTGCACTAACAGAAATGCAAAGGTTAACAGGGAGAAGGGTGGGTGGCGGTGTTCGGCTCCAGCATAAGGATAACAACGTAAACACGAGGGTAACCAACAGAAACACATTTTCCAGTGAGAGCGCACTGATCTCCTTCCCACCAGCAGCAGCGTGTAACAGAAATGTAGGTTAGGCGAACGGCAGTCAGAGCTGTGCAGAAAAACAAAAACACAGGCTCCAGCGGAGTGCACCAGGATAGGCTGCTACTATATGATGCTTCCCTTGCATGGTTGCTATATGGTCACTGCGCCATGCAAAACACCCCGCCACATAAAATGGGGATGCATTTGAGTCGAAGCAAGCATTCATCTCAGTATTGCAACGTGGATATAGCACTGAATGCACCGAGATACAATTTGTTGCCATTAAATGATCCGAAGGTTGTAATTGTGTTAAAGCAGAGCTTATTGAGGCTGTGCTGCACAAACACGGCACATGCCGCCCATCGCGTGTTGGTCTATGCTTTCAGTCGAATTCACCTGCCTCGAATTCACCGTCCGAACGGTTCTGCCCAGTCGATGTATTTCAATGAATGCAGCAAAAAATAAAAATAATTCTGCAACAATAATGATGAAACGGGGATTGCCGGGCTAAATTGTGTATCGAGAACAAACAGCCTACGGCAGGATAGGCCTGATGCAAAAACAGACAGCAGAAATCACAGCACACTTCTCATATCTTACAGTTGCACTGAAGGTCCAGCATTGCCTGGTACCACTCGTTCTGGACCTCCTCACTGTCTGCGGCTATGGCAAAGCTCTCGCTGCGGGTGTACAGCACTATCATGTGCTTGTTCTTGGAATCTGCACGCTTGTTGATGTTGAAACAAGTCTCCAGGTTCAGGACTTTTTTGGGCACAGGTGATTTACTGCGGAATTTCTTCTCGTTCTCATAATACTCCAGTCGAGCAGGACCATGCTCTGAGGCCGCCCTCAGCACGAAGAATCGCCGGTGCATTGATTTATGCTTGCGGAGATAGCCGCTTTTCTGTACATCTTCATAGTTGTGCTGCTCGGCTGCTTGGTTCTCCATGGCCAAGACGCAAGGATTAATATTACACGCCAATAATGTCAAGAAAATCAAAGTCCATGTGCGCTTGTCATTAATCCATTGCAGCTACATCCTTCGTCCCCCTCATGTCCACATCTATGTGTCCAGCATGTGTGCGGATGCTCAAGATGGGGAAATCAGCCAAACCATGTTTTGGGTTTGGTTTCATGCTGTGAATCCAGCAGCTGCAGGAGGATCCGCGCACCGACCGTGCACAGCGGCCGCCGCTGCTCGTCCTGCAGCCCAACCCAATCCTGCACGACCAAGTCCAACCAGTGTGCACTTGAGCTGCTTAAGGACGTCTCCTCCACCTGTCTGAGGAGCCCCGTCTATTCCCACCACCGTCAAGTCTGCGACAATCAGCTCCACAGTTCCGGAAGGGGATTTCAAACTAATACACACATGGGCTGGTTGTGTGCGCTATCAGCGGTTCCAGAGCCCCTTTCACTGGGATGGACCACCGCATTATGTCAGAGAACCTGAGGGGAACACCAGACCTTTATTGATTTAATAGGAAAATACATGATATAATGATATTTTTATATTAAACAAATTCCTCGAATTCCTTAAAAGAAAAGAAAAGAAAACAAGGATGACATGTTTGCTGTGGTCAGCTTTCAACCTTACCTCTCAAACGAACTCAGATTACTGCAGATGATGACACAGACATCAAACAAGTAAGAATTAACAAGAAATGACAGAAACTTCATCTAAAGCGGTTTATAGATAAGAATATTCATACATTTCGACATAAATTTCTTCCAAAAAAGTGCTTTAGCTGAGCAACTAATGCTCACTGTCAGTCAATCTGTTCGTCTTTTTTTTTTTTTTTTTGATTACCCAGCTGATCCTTTGGAGTACAAAATGACAAAAAATTGTTAAAAAGTGTTTGTCTTTAACATACTCAGTCGACTAATATAGAGGAAAAATTAAACCAGAAAATACTTACTTTTAAGATGCTGCAAACAGAAAATGTATACATTTTATATTGAAAAGTAGTTTTGAACAACTACAGTAATACTACCCAAACTTATAATTGATCATCAAAATTGCAGCTTGTTGATTAATTTAGTAACCAATTACTAGTCAATTAATTTTAAATGTCAGAGTAATTTTTAATAAACGATGGCATACAGTAGACTTTACTTTATGACAATTTATAATAACACAGAATAGAGATAAGCTATAGATAAGTATTTTATGACACTGGTATATAAATGTAGACTTCATCCACATAAGACTCACTCTCATTATTAAGTTTTAATTAAGTTCAGCTCTAATTAAAAGTTAATGGTATCAACATAAACTGTGTTCTAATGGATTCATTTTCATTTAATTAGAACTATATAGTACGTGTATTTAATTATTCACGGAGGCATACAGTGCCAAAGGGTTAGGCCACCTTGGTAGTAGTCTTGACAGATGACCACACACATGCATTTATCAACCAGAAATAATACAACCAGAAATAATGTAAATAAACATTTCAGGGTTTCAAATACTAAGTATTAACAATTTTGCACTTAAAATGTTTTGAACTGTTTGGGATGTAGTGACTTAAACCGGGTTTTATTCAGCACTTATCAAACGGTTCTTGGTCATCACACTGAATATGGAAATTTGCCCATTGGAGCCATTTAGTTCTGATTTTTATGTTTTTATACTGTGCACATTAAAAAAAAATTATAGTCCTATAAAAAGGGGGATATTTGCAAGTACTACATCCATACCCAGTAGTTCTCAGCTGGTGGGCTGCAGATTCGTTCTGAGTGGGTAACGAAGTGTGTGTTTTTAAAATATTCTTATAATCAACATGTTGTATATCGATTATTTGCTTTATTTTACACTTTTTTCTTATGTTGGACTCGTTGGACAGTAGGGTGTGTTACATTGTAATTTATTTTATACCATTTTGTTGATTTTGTTCAAATTGTTCATTATTTTCTTCATGTCGGTCATTGCTTTTGTTCATTTTAAGGACTCTTTTTCATTTTTTTGTGCTTATTCTGTTAGTTTGTTGTTCATTTCTGTCCATTGTCTGAGTTGAATTGTTGATTTTGTGGATATTTTGTTGTATTTTATTGATTATTCAAAATGGTTTGTTCATATTTTCCTATTTTGTGTTTTACATCCATGTGCATATTTTGTTCCAAATATGCTCCGATTAAAAATTGGGTCTCAACCACTGCCCATACGGATTTTAGCGTAAGTTTTATTTATTTTTGTGCATGTGTATGGCCATTATTAACAACATAAGACAGCAATCCCAAGGTGACCTAACACTTCTACACAGTCCTGTATTGTTATTGTTAATGAAATAACAACCACCCGTTTGGTTTTATGTTGAAATCCAACCGGGCAGCTTCTTTCCTTCCTCTGCGTGTCTTGCTTTAACTTGGCGGTTCCTCTGCTCCAGACTGGCACCTCCGAGCCGGTGCCAGTCAAATGTCAGGGGGGCCTCAGGACTGATGGGATGCGCAGAGGAACACGGTGTTCAGCCCAGAAAAAAACCGTGTTCTGATCATGTGGGTGAACAGGCAGCTCATGTGGTGTGTTTTGCAGCTACCAGTGGGTTTTTACCCCCCTCACTGTACAACACAGAGGAGGAAAACAGCTGCAGAACAGGCTGCTGGAGAGCTTCTGCAGATACATAAAGTACAGCTACAAAGTGCTGCTGGATGTTATGCAGCCATTTGCATTTGTGCATATGAAAACAACTATAATCTTCAGTGCAATAGTCTGCAGAGTCAGACTGATCACAAAAGCCACTATGGAGATTATTGAACATATTTTACAGCTGATCAATCCGATTAATATGATTTTCAAGTCAACAGTTTTATATAGTCAATACAATATAAATATCATTTTATTCCAGTGTAAAGGATTGGTTTTTGGTCCTAAGATGCAACAACACAAAACCAGTGTAAATGAAACCAAACGATATGGAAGAACAAAAATGCAAAACAGCAGAACACATAAACAGCATTGTACAATAATGCAAAAGATACATAAAGACAAAAACAACATAAAAGACACAAAAAGATGAAACCAACAGAAAAGATGTAGAAAGATGAAAATGATGTAAAATACACAAAAAAAGACAAAATGACAAAGATGATAGATGCAAACCCCCTGAAAAAGAGCAAAAAAAGAGCAGCTTACTGACATCTGTAAGAATGCCACAACTGGGGCAACCTGACTGGGATCTGATTGGAATGCTGGAAGCACGGCAGACCACCAGATAAGTTTCCAGAGCAGTAATTGTCTATTACTTCACAATAATGCACTTACACCAGTGTTATTTGTCAAGAGGAACAACAGCAGACCAACCACCGCCTGGTCGACCACATGTAATAACCAGAAACCGGGAGCCAGATAAACCTCAGAAACAGGCAAAACACACAAAACAGACATCTTTTGATCTTTTCATTTTCATTGTTTTGTAACTTATGAAGTATTAATTAAAGGGTCATGAGGGACAATATATGATTGGTCATTTACATGCAACACAAACTTGATTTTCCTAGAATCTCTAAAACTAGACTGGGAGGCAGAGCTTTCAGTTACCAAGCTCCTCTCCTGTGGAATCAACTTCTAATGTGAGTGTGGGATGCAGACACACTCTGTACCTTTAAAACTAGGATTAAAATTTTCCTTTTTGACAAAGCATATCGTTAAGTATAAATCTCTTTTATTATCTTGTTCTTTAACTCTTTCCTTCCTCTCACTCTCTCACTCTCTCTCTCCCACATCTCCATCTTTCCTTCCCCCTCATCCTCTCCATCTTCCTTTTCTCTCTCCATCTCTCACTCTCTTTCTAGGTGCCTCTCTTTCCCTGTCCCTCTCTACCCCCTGCCCCCTTCTTATTTTTTATGACATTCCCATGTCATCTATACTGTGATAGTAATTTGCGTCTTCCCTGTAGTTTTGTGCTTCCTCCCTCTGCCCTAGGTCTCCTGATGTCATTGCTGTGTGTTTGCTGGTTCTGGACCGGTCCAGTGTGTGTGGACGTCACCCACTATCTGTGTTGTTTGTTTGTTCTATCTCTACTCTTTTCTTTTGTCTCTCCTCTGTCCACTAACCCCAACCGGTCGAGGCAGATGGCCGCCTACCCTGAGCCGCTGGTTCTGCTGGAGGTTTTTCTCTTCCGTTAAAGGGATTTTTTCCTCCCCCCTGTCGCCTTTGGCTTGCTCTCAGTGGTTCTGTTGGGTTTACTCTCTGTATAGTCTTGAGGTCTCGCCCTGGAATTGTGAAGCGCCTCAAAATAATTGTTGATTATGATTGGTGCTATACAAATTACATGTAATTGAAATCTGTTGTGCTATTCTGGTTGCCTCTCATGCAGGCTCTAGAACTCTGTTAGAATTTTGGACGCCTGTTAGAACTGAAGAAGCTTCCTGGATACGTAGTGAAACATCTTCAATTCAAATATACATATATATAAATATACTATGACCTGGATGACTGAGAACCTTCACAGACATGTTGTTTTTGTTTTACATATACAGTGGTGCCCCGGGTAACGAATGCTTCTACCAACGAAAAATTCTGGTAACTAAAAAAAAATTTGGACAAAATTGTGTCCCAGCTAACGAAAAGGTTTCGGGTTACGAATTTCGTAACCCGTAAAATTTCAATTTACGAATTTCGTAATTCGGGTCATGGATGTTTCCGCCTATTGTTTCACCTAACTTTTTCACTTTTTTCACCTATAGTAAAATGCTGCTTCATTTTGTGTTTTTCATCATGGGAACAAAGAAAAATGGCTGTCTCTGTCTCATCCTCCTCCGGTAAATGTCTTTATAAATCAATAAATGTGCACGTATGGGTGTGTAATATATGCTTTATATGGGAGTTTTTGTAGGTCCAGAACGGATTAATTGGTTTTACATGCATTCCTATGGAAAAAAACTTGCTTCGGCTAATGAATGATTCGCCAAAAGAATGTGACACTGGAACGGATTAAAGTCGTTAGCCCAGGCACCACTGTAATTGTAACATGTTCTTATAGGGTTTGGATGTGTTCACTCCTGATCACCATCCACTGTTACAGAGTTTGAACTATTTTGCAAAGAAGAATGTGGTAAAACGTACAGAGTCTGGGTGTGCAATTGCATGTGCAATGCTGCAGTTGCGACCATAGGTGTATCTGTAGAGAAATGACCTAAAGGGGGTGAATACTTACACAATCACTTTTTCATTCATTTCCATAAGTCTATATTTTTAATTACTTGGCATTACTTTGTAGGACTCTGCTTTCACAGTGAAATTAAGGAGCAGTTATTTGTAAATTCTTGTCCATGAGCCAGTTTACGGTGACAATAATTCACTTTCTTATGCAATAAAAGGTAAAACATCCAAGGGAGCTGAATACTTCTTGCAGGCAGTGTATATTGATTTATGACTCAGTGTAAAGCATAAAATATTAATGTACAGGCATCAAACTACTCAACGTGAACATCTCTCGTGGTTTCTGCTTCGATCTCAGGTGTGTGTTTCCGTGTTTCCGCTGAGGTACCAGAGAACTCACCACAGCAGCGTCAGCTCATCACACTGTCCTTGTAGTAAACCTTGTGAGTAGTAAAAGGAGTAAAGTGATGTGAGTGATAGAAAAAATGCAAATGTGTCCATTTTTTTGCTTTTCTTACTTTAAAAATAATGATGTTGTTTATTTTTGTTAACTTACTTTATGTGATTTTGTTTGTATTTTTGTTCAGTTTTGTTGGGTGTAATTTGTATTTTTCTTGACTTACTTGACTATTTTCTTAATTTTGGCTCATTTTGTACCTTATTTTGCTGATTCTTTTGTTTGATTTTGTGATATTGTTAATTTTTGCTCAATATTTTATTTATTTTGTTCATTTCTTGTTGTTTTGTTGATTTCTGCTGTTCTACATTGACACAGTAGCTGCACAAGACTGTTGTTTTTCATCTATAAAACATCAGTAAAAAAATCACTGCTACTCTTTTAGCCGAATGTAACTTGAGTAAAAGTGCATGTTTTCACCACTAATTCTGAATTTAAATGGATTTAAATTAAACCCCATGAATGATAAGTTCTGAACTTACAGATGCGCCGTCATTCACAACAAAATTTTAGTGAGGACAAAATAAAGATAATCAAGAAAATGAACAAAGGGTGATGAAATAATAAAGAGAATAAAAGGTGAACAAAAGGGACACAAAAAATAGATAAAAATATATAAAAAAAATTAGCAAAATTGACAGTTAAATATGGTCAGAAATTAGCAAAATAGTAAGGAAAGTTTATAAAAAATGGGCAAAAAATAATGAATAAAATCAAATAAATAAAAGGCAGCAAAATGATAAAATTATCAAAATAATCAGGAAAATCAACAAAATGTTCAAGGAAATGAAGAAAATAATGAGCAAATAAATAAGCAAAAATAAAGACATATGTGCAAAATAAGCGGAAAAATGAACAAAATGGTCAATAAATGAACATAAATTAATGAGAATGTGATTATACATACACAAAATAAACACCAAAATGATGAGAGTAATTAAAAAATGAACAAAATTGTCAATGC
>JAQQAE010000783.1:0-29616 GCA_029823295.1 Pseudamia nigra
AACCTCTCTTATCTTTTTAAATGGGTGAACTTGCACATTTTTACATTTCCCAATACTTATTGTCCCCACTGTATAGATGCAAGACATAATCTTTTTTCATCTATTTATGCTTCTTGCCTAATTTTATTTAGAGTTCTTTTTGTCGGTAGTTTTACACCTTCATATGAATTGAATATTCATGATTAAAAAAGAAAAACATTGTGTTGAAAACTGAAAGGTGTAAAGTGAGAAGATGAGAAGTGTCAGAAACATTCGGATGTTTCCTCATATTCATCAAGTTGGAGGAAAGCACAAGGAAATGAACGGAATAAGCTTCATGTTATTACAGAGAGGACAAGCAAAACCAAACAAGTGTTTCGTAATTTCTGGAAATTTTGTGTTTCTTTTCTCTTCAGTCCAAGTGAATCAGTGAGTTTCTTTTTTAATCCTGTTTTTATTTCTTTCGCTTTGATTTTAAAAGAAGATAGTAAGAATTAACTAAATATTGAATTTTAGGTTAAAAGAATGTGACCATGAAGGTTGGAAGCCTTGAGTATTATTCATCAGCAGAAGCTGGATGGAAGCTGATTTTTGTTTTGACATGTGTTAAGTGACTGGAGGAGTCAAGGACAATTATAACTCTACAATTTCTAAAGTGCACTGTAGATGTGCAGTGATTAAATTGGTATAAACATTTCAACTTTATTCTAAAAGACATTGATTTTTTTTTTTTTTTTTTTGCTACGTTATTTCCGTGTAATGGTTTGCTATTAGAAGAACATAGTCTAGTTAGATTTTCATGTTTAATGACTTCAACAAAGCCTTTGAGGCTTCATTAGTTTGCTCTTTGGATCAGTCTGAAGGAGAATGTCTATGAAATAGATCTCTAAAGTTTAAGCAAACAGCACTTGTGTCCTCAGGTGATCTAACCTGTCAAAGCTGGAAAAAAAAATAAATATCTAAATTCATGAATAAATCCTTCAAATCCTAAAACCTTTAATTTATAGATAAGACATTAATCATAAAATGCTGAAGATTCATGGTTATGGTTTCAGTTATAAAAGAGGTTCTTTTAATGATTTTATTCATGAGCAAAGTATTATTCAATGTCTTGGTGTTTCAGTGATGTATCCTGGACTCTTATTTTTCCTCCCTGCCATTATAAATCAGTGCAGCACTGTGGGATGATATGGATGCCAACCCTCTGTTCTTTTTAGCAAGAATGAGACAAGTTCACTGCAGTGTTTGAGAGATGTTTCTTTTAGAATCTGTTTCAGATCAACAAAGCACAACTGTGTCTTTGTGAAACACAACAAAGTTTTTACAAATTAGAATTGAAAAATAAGTCTGGGAAAAAAAAAATCCCGAAGCGCAGATGACCACAATCCTATTGATGCAAACGCCCTCTGTGGCAAGCTGAAAATGCATTCTTTACAGCATCATAGTTTAGTAACTGTCAACACAATCAATCAAGCTCCAGCTTCACATAGTCCAATGTGTGTATTATCTGTTCCCCACTTTCACCATTCTTACTCAAGAAAGCAACACATTCACTATATGTGCTAATCAAGCAGCATTTCTAATTTATTTTAGTATGTCAAGTGTTTTATTTTATGTCATCACCTCTTTTTTGTGATGCGATGAGTATATGTTTTAAACACTATGAATAGACACCCACGCATCAGATAAATTAGCTGCAAACACATGAAGCCTTGTCAAGAAAACTCTGTTATATGTGCTACGAGAAGTGTCTCAATGTGCCTCATTATTTTCCTCAAGCTTTTCTTTTTTATTCTGTACACTCGCTTGTGCGCTGCTGCCAAAAGACAGTTTATACAACGGTGAGTGTCATCTCCCTATTTCACACCAATTGTAAAGGACACTATTTTTATGTTTTATTCTATTGCTCAGATTCATCCACAGCGTTACTTCAGTCAGAGAGAAAAAACCAAAAAAAAAACAAAAAACAAATGAAATTATAGGAGGAAATTGCAGTTTGGAAATTATTAGAAGCGTGCTAGCTCTCTAGGCAAGAACATGCTGCATTGCTCAGGATATTTTCTCACCTTCTCCTTTTGCATATTTCACACTGGCATAGTCTTTGGAGATGTAAGTCATACTGAGAGAATTTGACTCTGCATGCTAAAAGGGCATAAATACAGGGGCTGAAAAACATAACCAGCAGATGACCTTATTACAGTTGGTGTGTGTGTTGCAGTCGCAATATTGCCTTTATTTGTCATTATTACCACCCGCCATTACTGAGAGTAGGAGGAATATCAATTTAACAAAGAGAGGCTCTGACTAAATGTTAAGGACCCCCCGTCATGTGAGACACATCCTACTGCTCTGAGTGGGTAGATGTAGCTGTGTTTTACTACTTATGGATATTCAATGGAAGAGCGCAGAGAAGATCTTGCTGTAATAAGGCATTTACCAATGCAGAGCAGCACTGTGCACTGTGAGAACATATGTTAATGTACTTGGCTGTGGCCAGAGAAACAGCAAGAGGTTTGGAAAAAGCACATGGGACAGGCCTCCTGGTGTACACATTTGCCTTCTACAAAGATATTAATACAATGGATGCTCAGTGGTTGAAGAGGGGGAAAAAATTAATCTGGCAGAGAGGAGAAATTTGTTTTGGTAATGGTGATGGACCCCGATTGGGTGAAGAGGGCTGGGGAAGAGAAGCAGCTCTGTACTTGGATGCTTTTGAATCATATCAATGGCACACTTTTAAGTGACTGTACTGCCAAAAAACTGACATCAACATATTTGAGGAAGATATGGAACAAACAGGGATATGGATGTGATGCTTTTCTCAGCGCTTTATCAATGTTTTACCAGGACTGGGCCATTGTGTCTCCGGGAAGGTTAGCAGCTCCCGAAATGTAACACAATGTGAACCACACTGAAATGTATCACTACGAAAGGATTTTAGTATTTAAAGAGATATAAAAGTTTCATACTTTGGCTTCTTAAAACTGGAGGGATTTAGAAAAGAACAATTCAATTTAAGGAGTACAGGGTAGAATAATTTCACTTTACTCACTATGCAACAAGCTCCAAAAGCATTATACTCATACCAATAGGATTATGGCCAAGGCCCATGTCTGTAAACCAATATGCCTCAGTTTACAAAACGGTTTATGTTTCCGTGAACTAAACCCAGAGGTGGGTAGTACTCAAGTGCATTTACTCCTTTGCATATACTTGAATTGTTTTCTGAGATTATTTATAGAATATCTTTGACCCCTACTCAGTTACATTTGGACACAGCCCAATGAGTGAAATGAACAAAAAAAGAACAAAACGACATGAAATCCAACAAAAGAGAACCAAATGAACAAAATTATCAAGTAGATTAACAAAAGTGAACAAACTAAGCAACAAAATAAACAAAATAATGAAGTAAGTTAACAAAAAGTAAACAAAATGAACTGAAATAAACAGAATTAATTAAAAACAACACAATGAGCATAAATTAACACAGCATTCCAAATAAATTAACAAAAATAAACATCATTATCAATAAACTAAACAAAAAAAAGTAAAGTAAGTAACACTATGAGCAAAAAATAATCATAAAGATGAACAAAAAAATGAACCAAAAACAAAATAAGGAGCAAAGTTACTAAAATGAACAAATCAATCAATTCTATTGGTTAAAAAAAATAATAATCAACTTAAACATAAACAAAATAAAAAACAAAAATTACTAAAATCTCAAAAAAATTATCAAAAATGATCATAGAACAAAATGATCAGACTACCAGTTTGATGGTAGTATGTTAGGTTGTAATAAAATCCATGTTACTCACTACTAATTGTTTTTTTATCAGATACTTTTTTACTTTTACTATAGTACGTACTGTATGTTTCTGAGTACTTCTACTTGATTATAATTATAATAATTAATATAATTAATTATAAAGTATCAATAAATTTTTTGAGTACCGTTTCTGTGTACTTTACCCACCTCTAATGAAACCAGGGGTCTGCAACCTGCAGCTCCAGGACCACATGGGTCTATTTCGCCTCCCCCTGGTGGCTCTAGTGATTTTGTCCAGTGATGGAAGTAACTTATTATAATAAAACAAAATGAGCAAAATAAGTAATAAATAAACTTTTTGAGTAATCTTGCTAACTAACTAAATTTGAAACTCACAAATGCCAGCCAAAACATAACTTCTGCCAAGGAGTGGCAGAAGTAATAATAAGAAAACCAAAATTCATGAAAATGACAAATAACAAAATAAAACTTCACCCTAATGAATAAAAAATGAACAATATAGCCAAGTAAATGACCAGCAATAAATAGAAGAATAGAGTAATAATACATTTTTTTAATACATTACAGTCAAAATATGCAGCATATGTCAAGTTATTTTTTCTGTAGCCTTGTGACACATGTATTTCTACTTTCCTACTCTTAAGATCGTAAAAGTCGTCCCACACTTTTGCGTGCTGAAAGGCAAGCTGCATGTTTCACAACAAACCCTGAACATCTGCAGATAAATTCAACTCACACATGAACACTTGACATATTGGTGCTTTGTGAAGTATCTAACTCTTCTTGTTTATTAAGCTGAATGTGTAAATATTTTCAGTATACTTGCATATTTTCATAGGATCTACTGTAAATTAGTACAACGCAGGTTTCTAAAATCCTAAAATTCAATATAAAAACAAAGAAAATCTAAAATAAATGTTTGATTGGTATAATTATGTTTTTATTGTTACTACTACTACTGCTAGAAGTAGTAACAGTGGTATTTTATTTTCTGTAGCTTTTTACACAGCCACAAATACCTTCCATCTTTAAGAAAACATACTGTACCTTAAGTGTGAAATCAGGATTTTCCCTAGCACTCCGTTACTTCAGTGTCATTCCTTAAATTCCACAAACCTTACAATGTGCACATACTGTGTATTATTACTTCATGGAGGCAAGCACTCGCAAGCAAGTAATCGTGTTGCTTGGCTTTCACATTCATATGGATTACCTGAGAAAATATTCATGAACTTCGCACTGGTCTCACCGGAGATGGTAGAAGAGGCTGTGTCTCTTCCTGAATATTGAGTATGTTGACAGTTAATATTTTATCGGTAGCAGCGGTGGTCAAAGAAGTTCTTGTGTTCTCGGTGCACTGAATGTTATTGTAATTAAGCAGCTACTTATGTTTTTTTCCGGCGTCTGCAGAATCCTTATCTATTGCATTATTTAAAAAAACATGCTTGTCCTATTTAGCTGTTTGTTATTTTATAAGAATAAAAGGTAAGTACAGTATGTGACCTTGCCAGCTGTTAAGGCCTTTCATAAAGCACTCTATTTTGAGTTGTATCGGAGGATAAAAATGTCTTAATGAGTAGTGTTCTACAGATGTTACAGGAATGTTAATTGTGTAGTGGTAATCATCATTGTCGAACACAGTCTTTCATACACATTTTGCTTGTCCAAGATTTTGTCTGAGCAAAATTAGTCTGATTTTATCCCTGCTTGTACTGTAAGGAGCACATGACCTTACCAGGTGTTGTGGGTTCTGTAGGTAGCAGCAGAATATTTTGACTCACATTTTGACTCAGACTTTGAGGCAGTTTTATCTATGATGCGTTTTGTATTTGAAGTTAAAACATGACCCATGCGTAGTCATCGCATCGCATTCACTCAGAATCACAACTCCAGTCTTTTTAAAAGGGAGACCCGTCGACACTTCAGCAGAAAGAAGGTCATTGTTCTTAGAGACATTAATAAAGTATCATCACTTTGTGTTCTGGAGTTCTCATTGAAATTTCTAACAAGGACGCGGTTGTTAGGGGTGTTAATATTGCACGGGCTTCTTTGTGAAATCTTCATGCTTGTGGTGATTTTTTAAGAATACTTCTAAAACCAGATGAAATATGTTGAATTACATTACAGCTGTGGATTTGGTTTATAAATGCAGGTTAATATCATCCCCTCCCCATTTTCAAGAGATTATTAGGGGAGAGTGGGGTAAAATTAGCCATTTTTTACTTATGCGGTCAGTGAGGCAAGAAAAAATGCGACAGAGATACAATGAAAAAATATATCCATGTTTGATGTTTTTTATCAACTCATATAGTAAGGACACATCTATAACAAAGAGCCTGGAGTACCGTATATTATATAGATTTCAAAATAAAATGCTCCTTTGGCTCTACTTGCCCCAGGTTGGAGTAAGTCAAAGCCAACTTAAACTATCTAGAAAAAAAAAATGTAATATTTTGGAAATTTTAATGTCATTGGTGAACACATTTTACAAATGTTTTGGGAAAATGGAGGTTCTTATATGCAATAAAATGACAGTGAGCATTTTTGAACAACAAAACAAATAAAAATCATTATCATATATAATAAAATTCAATAAGTGCTTGGCAAAAAAGCATTATTCCCTCCTGCAATAGTCCTTATAGTTTAATATTTTTAAATGTTTTCTACAATTTTACTTGTTAGATTGAGCCACGAGTTCAAACTTTCTTCGCTGCTCTCTCCAGCTCATCGAGGGGAATTTAGCCCCTTGATGAGACGGCGAGAGCAACAAAGTCTTGGCATGATTTTCTACAATGTTTAACATTTGATAAAACAGTTCCATTTGGTTATTATTATATTGAAATTCTATCTTATGATTCAGAGATATAGTGTAAATTTGGAAACTTGGGGGGATAAACTGAATTGAACGTGTTTTGGTTCACTTTGCCCCATCGTCACCATTTTGGAAAAATGTTGCTAACTTTTCAGTTCAGACTAATCTTTGGCTAAATGGTTCACATGGTTTTATACTTTGGTGAATGATGAATATGTATAATTTTTACATTCCTTTATAGACTTGGATAAATTTGCTCTGATACACAGGTCATTATACCTGACATAAAGAAAATTTACATTGACACCAAAAATGTATTTTGTGTAAAAAAAAATAAAAAAGTAATAAAAGCTTACCCCGTGTGCTTCTCTTCATCACAGAGAGAAATGATAAGTGCTTCCTGAATTTAGGGTCATGTAACAACAGTTCTTTTGCCTAGAAACAGGCAGTGGGTCAACTTACACACTGGCTCATCTTACCCCACTCTCCCCTACCGCTAATCATTCAAGAATCATTAAAGACATGTTTTCTTTGTCTGTGAATGACAATGATTATGGCTCTTTGTTTTAAATATTATCATCTATGGACAATGCCTTTGCCCTTCTCAGTAAAGATATCAGCTGTTTCAAAGAGGGTGATCAAACAAATGAATAAAACACATCGCAACAACTCCGATAAACACAGCTTTTGTCACATGAAGGGACCCTCTGTTCCAGCGTTCTTGATTTTTCCTTTTTCATAGCCTGTTTATTACTTGTTCCACCCTCTTAATACAGCTCACTTCTGCAACCAGTGAGTCAAGCCTTATGACTCAGAGTGCAGGCAGACATAACATGCAGACGAGGCTGAGAGCTTCCCATACTCGTCAGCTGTATGTGCTGTAAGGTCCAAGCATGTGTCACCAGGAACTGTTGTTCATCTTCAAGTCTGGCTGTATACGCTTCAGTTGGCGCATGTTCATTAAATTGACTAACTGCCAAGCAGAGGGCTATTTTTCAAACAAATACCTTTTGTCGGTGCAACACGAAGCTATTCAAAATTCAGTTTAAATTAAAAGAATCACAGATCCATGCCACCTTGTATGAACATCACAAGACACTGACTGAGGATGAACATTTCTGTCTGTACTTCAAAAGCACATTCACAGTCAGAAATATACACTGTACATTTCTGCAGTCAGGCAGTCTCTGCATCTTTGTGTAAATTTTAGGAATCAAACATATAATTTTCTGCATAATTGTTCATGCCTCTTCTAAAAAGGTTTATAACAAAATGTGCAATAAAGTGGACAAATATAAGCAAATGCAAGCAACTAAATGAACCATATCATGAACAAAAAGAACAAAGCTGAATAAAAATCAACAAAATTTTCATTAAAATAAAAAAGCCACAAAATAGTCCAGATTGAATAAAAAAAAGAACAAAATAAGCCCTGAAATGTGCAGAAAAATGAAGAAAAGAAAGAAAAGTGAACAAATAAGCAGTGAAATGAACAAAATGAACATGACAATGAAACAATGAACTAAATAAAGGATTAAAGGGCAAAATGAAGTAAAATAGTGAGCAAAATGTCTATAAATTAACAAAATGATCCCACATTGAATAAAAATTATATATATATATATTTAAAAAAACAGGAGAAGTGTCATTCTTTATAATGCATTTATTTAAACTGCACTGCTTTTGCTGGTACTGATGGAAACAAATCCCCCCTGACCCCCCCTGAAATGTATACCTATGACCATGGTTCATTTCTGACAGTGAACAAGTCCAGGGATCGAGGCTCTGTCTTGTTAAATGTCATTAGATAGTGCTTAGTGATGGAAAATTAGACCCCTATATAATAGCATACTTATTAAAGGTAATGTCTAGGTGTTATGGCATAATATATTGTTGGTGGAGGGAGCAAGGTTTTTCTGCAGTGCTGTGGAGAAAGATTTGTGAGCAAAAAGCTTAGGAATTTGACTGAAAATAAAAAAATGCCTTTTTTTAATACCCAACATTTGATATAAGATATTTGGCTACAAAAACAGTCAAACAGGTGTAACCTTTCATGTTGACAATGTAGTTTTTTCAAAGGATGTTTCCAGTAAGATAATGTGTCATTGTCCCCATATGGGTGTAGGAAATTACTTGACTCGGTTGGTCTGCACAGTCGCCACATCACTAACAAATAAAACACTTTCTGGATGACGTGAAGTGCGATGTTCACAGCATTTGCACCGTTGAAACGTGCCAACACTCTGCTGTCAAGTAAGTATAGATCAAAATCCCTATGGAACATGTATAGTGGCTTGTATCGGTGCCTCAGAAATTTGAGCTGGCTTAAATTCAGACAGGACTGTAAATACTATAACCAAGGTGTTCCTAATAAAACTGTCAGAGTGTATTTACAGTACTGGTAAAGGACTACACTTCAGTCAGAGTCCTCCAGCTGGAATATGCCCCCCTTCCGTGGCTTCTTAGCATAGACACCATGACATCCCAAATTTGCATAGTAGTAAAGATCAATGTAGTTCTTAGAGGCCAGTGTGACGCTTATTCAAAACAGCTATCCCCCTTTTCCCCAGTGTAGTCTGGAGCATAAGGGGGTGAACAGGCTGACTGATGTGAAAAAAGAAATCCCGACTCTTCCTTGGCTCTAGTAAACCTCAAAGGGCATTTTGTCATGTATCTTCACTTGGTAAAGTACCTGCAACCCTCTCCACATCAGTACTGAATCAAGGTCTGTTTCACACTATTTCATGCTGTTTGATGTCAGTAGATGTGAAGCAAGTAATGGAAGGTTAAAAAAGCACATCATCTTGAAATTGGCACAGCCTTTTTTATCATCATTTCTATTTTTTTAGCACATGAATGATTTTTTTGTGATGATTATTAAGTTAGCTGTCACTCCATTATGAAGGATGTCCTTCAAGCTGTGCCTGATTTCAAGGGACAGCTTGACAAAACTCACTTTGAATTTGGTTGAAAGCGTGTCTAATTGAATTTTGATACGTAATTAAATCAAGCAATAAATCAGTCCAGATCCCACTGCAACCGACAATTCAACACTCCTGAGCACCACAAGCTAATTATGATGAAGTTATTATCTCAGCCAAAGGGAGTACTCTAAATGGCTCCTTCTGCATCATGTAGAATCTTTTCAACTAGATTGTACTCAACCTTGAGGAAAGGGCATTGCTCAAATTAAGGATCCAGAAGATCCCATAAATGTCCTGTGTTCATTTGGTAATGTATCTGCACTGAAGCACAGTCCACATTCAACGCATGTGAGTAGTCGAAGCAGCGATAGCAGTAAAATTGTTTTGAGTAAACATATTGATGCCAGAAATGATCTGACGTGTTGGAAGTCACCAATTACAGATGGTAGTAATATCTGTCAATAATCCCTTGATGTGTAGGAAGTGGTGATATTGATTTAACATGGATTTAGAGCCTCATCCTCATCATCTGGTTCCCAGTCTTATATGGTTAATCAATTACATCCCCTGCGATTTAAGTGTGCTTTAGATGCCATGCACTGCACATGTAATCTCATGACATAAGGTATTAAATGAAGTCTAATTATAACTTTGCAGCTATGTGTCATATCATTCTCCTTAATACCTTCCCTAAGACGACAAATTGGTGTGTTAGTAAAAAGTATTGCTTTCTGAAATAGTGTATAACAAAATTAGAGGTTAGTTTTGTATGGCATACGACGGTTGTTGATAAATATGCATAAATGAATAAAATATGTTTTAATGTTCATCTTGCTTGAAGCTGAAACCTTTTACAAATACATGAGGAAGTGAAAAAAAGCCAACCAGATGCTAGATACAGTAGGAAAACCAGATCTAGCCGGTATGGTTTTTGTAAATGAACCCTCTGCAACAATTACTGGTGTCGCCTCCTTCAGCATAATTTGATGAGCAAAGAGAACATTGATGAACTTTTTTAATTATTACGCCACTTGGGATTCTGACACGAGCGCCACAGAGAGGGAGGGTGTCCACACACACAGCTGCTAGAGAGCTTTTTTCCCCTCTGTCTTTCTTTTGCTCTTTCTACTTCCCTTTTTTAATTCACCCAATTTGTCGGTCCAAATGAAACAGCAAAAGGTTAGAGTGTGGAGTAATTAACAGCAGATAGCCTAATGAAATCAGGAGGGGCTGGTATGCTGGGAGGATCAATACCTCACTCAGAGTGAACGAAGAGGGGGATTGTCCAGGGGAAACACACATATACAGACCACTTAATAATAATAAGTTGATGAAAAGGCAACATGTTGGCCACTTGTAAATCAAAATTGGCTCAAACACGCTGTGACATTATTGCTGTCTAGTAATTGTGCTGAAGTAAAGTTACTACCAGTGCTCACTCAAGAAGTCTACAGGATTTACACCAGTCTGCGTGGTTTGCTGAGAGGTTTTCCCCTTATTGAATGTCAATAAGCGCATCAATAAGCTTTGGACAACTGAACACCAATGCAGAGGGAAATAGGAGTTCTATTTATCTAAGGCTACACTTAAGTATATTGAAGACTTTATTAGCCCCTTTTGATGAGGAGGTGTTTTGTTTGCAACAGTTTTATCACGCTGTCTAAGACATGCTGCGTTTGCCAGAAATATAGGTGATGTAAACTTGAACTCTGCCCACTGATTCCAGGCTGAGACATTCTCTTGTGCCTGTACACAAGCAGATGGCACGGCACGCACACTCCAGCATCTATGAATATCCTGTATTAGGAGTGCATATGTCTGTACTTGGTGGCATGGCCACCTGTAAAGCTGTCATTTTCTTTCTATTGACAAATTTGGGCATATCATCTTATCCGCAGGGATAGCCACTTGGTAGCAGGCCTTATGCTTTTCTTAACAGCCTCTCTAAGTCGTAGACTGTGGCACTCGTCTGACATTTCTAGAATACTGAGCAGTCTTGACAAGTCCTGCTTGACCATTATTTTCACAGGCTGTATGCAGGGAGACTAGCTGAATTGAACAGCAGCACACTATAGTAAGCCTTACCGGTGAACCTTAAGTTCAAGTCACAACAAATGTGAAATAAGCAACAGCATACAATGGCAGCTCAAGAAACAGTGGGTAGCAGGGATGCGTCCTGTCTCTTTGCTTCACTATCTGGTTCTCCCCACCTTCAAAGGTATTTACATGATGAAATAAACTTCTATGTGGGTGGCTGTAGAGACGGAGGCAGTAGATCTCATTAGTGTTAAACAATTAGAAGTATGGGGACTCCACGGACAGGGATGCTTTAAAGCTGCCGTGTAGCTTAAAGTTTCACAAACCATTCATCATGTTATACCACTGTTTTTAAACGATGTACGTATATCATTTTTCTGTATTTTCTGTCTACTGTTGCTGCGGTTTCTTGGGAGCCTGACAAAATAGTAGAGTTAGGTTGGAAACGTGCACAGTGCCTTTGCGGAGTTGGTTTATTATAAATGATATTGAACTCCAAGTTTTTTGGTCATCATCTATGACTGACACGTATCTATCGATGAGCTTCTGGGTGTCATTACTTCTACTATTTACATCTGTGAGACAATAGGTTTGTAGTTTTTTGACGCGTACAGAAAGTATAGTTGGCACACAAAATGAATACTAATGTCAACATTTCATAAGTAGCAATGCATTGTGCTTTTGTCAGACAATGATATTGTCAGATATTTGACATTTTGCTTTGTCAAATATGTTGAAAATTGACCTTTTGCAATGTGATGGATTTTATGCTGAGAGGCATATACAGTGATAAATAAAGAGCTGTCTGGTGTGCTCCTGGGAGTACATCTTTAATTTAGATTCATTTTTATAGTCTAAATGTAAATGTATATGTACTGAGGGAGATTGATTTACTAGCCAGTCTACAAAAGCTGATGGAAAATTGTCTTTTTAATATCCCTGATATGCACACAGCGGACTCATTGTCTTTTCCTTGCACACTGCAAGTTTGATTTTCACTCTAGATGTAATATTAGCTCCCCTCCAGTCACCTACGCACAGCTGGAATGCACTGTTACCTACCTTCTGTCGAAGCCTTTTGATTATTACCCAGTCCCTCTGCCTCTATGCCAACCTGCCATCCATGTGCAGAGACCCTTAGTGGAGAGGAGGGTTGTTGTATCTCTTCAACTTACTTCCAGTTCATACAGTAACTTAGTGCTTTGGGATTCAAAGACCATAGTCACTATGTGCCCACTTTATTGTGTATATTGTTTGAAGCATCCTTTTGACTGTATGTTCCATATGGTCTCCTATTGCGCTCAACATTCACTAATGTACAACCACTGTGTCTCAAAATTGGGATACATTTGGATACAGAAAGAGAGCACAATAAGGTCTGCTGCTTTTAATCAATTATTTATCCAATATTTTAATGATCAGAGTGCCTGGGGTGATCAAAGGCTTGGTTCAAGCTCCACTGCCTTTGCTTGCTAAGACATCCTTCTGTACTTTGATGTGGTTCACCAACAAATGCAGTTATCTTAAGCATAACTCTCTCTCAGGCTTGCATGTGGGTGCTTTGAAACAGATAGTTTGAGAGGCATGCATACACAGAGAAGGTCACAGAACAGTCCATACGAAGACGAAAAAAGAGAGGAAACATACACATTTTTGGACCCTAGAAATCAGATGTACAAGTACTATTTTGAAAGTCGTCTAAATATAAGACACCCGCAGGTCACCTCTGCAGATCCCTCATGTACATTATCGTATACTTAATTGGTTGGCAAGGTCTTCCACTTGAAGTACGTGTCATGAGATGTTGAATAAAACATATCTTGGAGAAGAAACAACTGCATGATGGCAGCCTCAAGTAAAATCTTGCTTTGAATGACCAGTCAGTGCATGCAAATGAATAACTCCTAAAACAGATCTGACTGCTGCTGAACTTCAATTTGCAAAGAGAAAACGTAACCATATTCTATTTATAATTACATTCCTGAAAAAAATTAAAGCAACACAGTAAGTGTAGAGGCATTTATTCCAATCCCTGTTCAAATGAGTCAGTGTAACGGCTCTTATGGCAATTCAGTGTTTGTGTTAGTTAATTAACTTACAGGTTCTTTTACCCTTCATCTCCTGTATCAAATAGGTTGTATCTTCATGTGCTTTTTAATATCGCATCATGTTGAGCAGAGGTTCAGAGGTTTAAAATGTCCTCACCTCATACATTTAACACTTAGTATCCAGTATTTACTGCCCCAGGTCAATTTTGGTCTGCACCATCTCATGCAATCCATATTGATTCCATTGATTCCATGGGTTTAGCCCTGTCATGCTGTCATCAATACCTTCATGTTTTCTCGAACTGTTATTTTAATCCAGTCCCTGCATTGTCCTGCTTGTACTATTATGTTTGGATTGTAGTTTGTACAGTTTTTATGTCTGTTGAATCATATGTATTTTAAAAACTCACCTATTTCAAGTTTGACTATACTGTAAATGCTTTAGTCACTGAATGATTTACTGTGTGCTGTGTATACATAAAATGAACACAAGCTAAATAATTACATGAAAAAGATCAAATTCTTCAAATAGGTAGTATCATAAGATTTATTCAAATCTTTTTTCAAATGAATGTCACAGCTCTTATAGCAACTCAGTGTTTGTGTCAGCTTTTCAGTTACAGGTATTTTTTATTTTCTTTACTCTTGATTCCATTAATACCATGGGTTTAGCCATGTCATGGTGTCATCAATCACTCCATGTTTTATTGAACTGTTATTTTAATCTTCTGGTGCATTATCCTACTTGTATTATCATTATGTCCGCCAAGGAGGTTAAGTTTTTGTCAGCATTAGTTTATCTGTTTGTTCACAAAATAACTCGAAAAGTTTTGAATGGATTTGGACAAAATTTTCAGGACAGGTCAGAAATGGCACAAGGACCAATCATCATCTGCATCCAGAAGCTTTTCCACCATTGTGAGATTGTGTTTATTCACAACATAAATCAAAAGGTTATACACAGATTTGGATGAAATTTTCAGGATAGGTCAGAAATAGAACAAGGACCAATTGATTAGATTCTGTGAGTGATCTGGATCATCGTCTGGATCCAAAAGATTTTAAAAGGATTCTTCACCATTGTAAGATAGGGCCAAATTCAACATTTGTCCTTGTAACGCCACAAATAACAATTTAGCCAAAAATATAGGATAACATCATAATAGATTCTATTAAACCACAAGGTTTGATCCAAATATGGGCAACATTCCAGATATACTGATCCAAAATGCTTATACTTACAGGTGTCAAGGAAAAGTTGCTACTTTAAGGTGTTATTATATAATGAAAATATAACTAATAATAATTTAACTTTAAAGCTGACAATTTGTCTAACTTTATCTTTGTCATATTTCACCAGGAAGAGAAACTCAGGTGCAACAATTTACTGTGCGCTGTATACTGTACCTATAAAAACAATCACTAATCAAATAAATATGTGAGAAATCTCAAATTCTTCAAAATAGGTGTTAAGTATCTGATGTTTAATGCTGGCCAGATTTTATAAAGTATCATCTGAGCTTTTTACTCGAAAACATCCTACATGCATTTCTGGAACAAGAACTGATTAGACAACAAAAACTGCTGGTGAGAAAACCAAAACGATAAAAAAAGATGCTAAAACTGTCCTGTAACATGTCAAGAATTTCTAGTTGCCTGCACAGTTTAGAGGTAAGACCTGGAAATGACAAAAATGGTCGAGAAGTTGCAGATGCAACACAATGCAGAAAGAGGTAAAAATCCCAGAATAATACAAATAACACAACATGTATGTGGAACTGTGCAACCTGTATACACGCATCCTGGTATGTGTTTGTAAGAGAGGTTTTAGTTTATTCTGCATTGACCCATAAACGGTGGAAAAAATTTCATATCACTAGTGAAACAAATAAAATATGGATGACCTTTCACATGGAGAAGCAGTTGCAAAACAGAAGTTAAGGATTTCTTTATGCATCTTGTGTAACGTTTTGGAGCAGAACGGCCTTTCGAAATGTGGGGAAAGTCATTCCATAATTCTGTGTCTAAATACTGAAAATGACCTCTGCAAGTGAGGACAAAAATGTGAATATTTATTAGTTGTACATGAATGTAAGTGTGAATTGGCTTTAAACAAGCCTTGAACAGCCCAGGAGTATATTGTACATAACCTCACAAATGGTCAGAATCTGAACCCTGTGAAATCAAGTGGATTGGATGTCAATAGCCTGCAACGTGGTCATTTTTCAGAGGTTTCTAGGCTACTTTTTCTGTCCATCATGAAGCTCCATTTTGTCTTTGACGAACAGCGAGGGTGCACTGCTCTATCACTCAGTCAGTACCAACATCCCTCAGTGAACAATTATGTCGGGATAATCTGTTGACATGAACATGTTTCCTGTTCATTGTCTTACCGTTCCACCCCAGCAGTCCTCTCCTCTTCTCCCCTGTCTAAGTGGTTCCTCACTGCCAGATTCCTCCTATTTTCTTTGCAAATCAAGTCATGTACTCAGATTATTATACACAGTACAAAGAAAACAAAATTGATGATTAAAAATTAAATACTCTTATCTCTATGTGAGTTATCTTGGTCCCCAGAGAGAGGATGCTATTTTGCAGGCTTGCGGGTGTCTTTTGTTCCCAATTTAGAAGCTCGTCGCTGTTTATTGTTAATTTTTGATGCTTCATTTGATATTCTGTTCACTTTCCTGCATGACATGCCGAGAAAACATCTTTATCCAAGTGTCAGTTGTATGGCATGCATTGTCAGGATGTCAGGTCTGCCCAATTCCTTACATTTCTGGGGGACACGGATTGTAGTCTGCGGTCCAGTTTGTTGGTGTGCCAAATGAGAGCAGAAAAGTGCTGTACAAATTCTGCGTCTGAGTAAAAAAATCAATATATATTCTAAATCTCAATTCCCACTTAAAAAAAAGACTTTAAAACCCCCAGATCTATGAGGTTGTCAATTGTGAACTCCGACTGACTTTAAGAAGAACGGAAAGTTCCTTGTGAAGTTTCCTTTGTTGGCTCTAAATGTCTTTTTCCATAGTAAATCCTCTACACAGTCAGACAGTGATGTGAAATAACTGTTCTTCTGTCGTTCCAGGAGGCCTGTCAGCTTGGCAAGATAACTTCTGTGAATGTAAGTCTTACACACACTTTTCTTTATTTTTTCTTGCATGGAAGCTTTCATAAGCATCATTACAGCATGAATTTTTATTATCGGTTTGCCCTGTATTGCATTATGAATGTTATCCTGTCCTTAGTTGGAAATATGGGTATTGTGACTTTCATTTTAACCTAAGTAATAGGTCTCAATATCACACAATATACTGTGCTCTCAATATTTCTAAAGACATTTCAGTTAGAGTAATGATCTATTTGTCGTCTTTGTAACCTGCTTTAAATAGGTGTTTACTTGTGTTATAGTCACATTGCATTAATATTAATAAAGCAGAAAGCACTCTAAGCACAGACATCCACCAAGGCAGCTCAGTTCCCTATGGGATGGATTTTGGATCATCACCAAGAATGTTGTTTCATCAGCATTAGTTTCCTTGTTTTATTGTTAACAGCATAACTCAAAAGAAATGGACAGATTTTGATGAAATTGTCATAATAGGTCAGAAATGGCACAAGGGAGACTTGGTTATATTGTATTTTTTACTCCATTAGAGACAGAGACTGTGCGTGAAAGCATGGGTATGTGCGTGTACTGAGTGTATGTAAACGTATGTACTAAATAAGTGTGTGTTTTTTATATGTAAAGCACTTTGTGTTACTTTTAAGTATAAAAAGTTCAATACAAATTTGATTTGATTTGACTTTTCTTGATTATGGGGTAATTTGTTTCTTCATCTGAGTTTTCACCCTATAAAGCCTGACCCAAGAAATAATGAACAGGAAATTCTATTTTTTTTAATCTGAAGTCTTTATTCGGCCCTTTAACAAAAAGTTTTTAAAAAAGCAAATAATTTGCATGTTTTCTATTTGTATCATACTGCATTTGATGCATTGGGCATTACACATAATTCACCTAAACCAGGGGGCAAAAGACAAGCAACACATTGTATACAACAGGGTTTTGAGCAAGGTTTTACTATATGGTGATGCAGTAGGTCTAAGGAATGTGTGTATCAAATATGATACAGACGGCATTATAGGGTTAAAAGAATTCTTCACTACTGCCATATACTGTAGGACAATTTTTTTCAAGTTCCAATTCCAGTATTTTATTATTATTTGTGAGGTTACAGCTAAATATATTCCTTATGTGAAGAATCCTTCCAGACCCATATCACCCACAGAATCTTATGCCATTTCAAACATGTCTTGTTAATTTCATCACAATCTTTACATTTCTCTTTGAGCTATGCAGTTAACAAACTAACTAAATAACACAGATAAAAAAAAGCAATAGTAAACAAATAAAAAATATAGAGGCAGACCTTACATGTAAATGCACTGCAAAGTAGTAAAAAGTCTTTTGTACTTTACTTTTTATATCACAAAGCGGTAGACAGAAGTGAGATATTAAGATTAAAACCACTGTCTCACACCAGAAACACTCAATATTTTGCTTCAAGGGCTGTTCTTGTCAGATATAGATGGATTTGTGTTTGCTTTAAATTTTCGGTATTACTGAATATTAAAGAATCTCATTTAACTTGGTTCATTGCCATTTCACACTTCTTGGACACCACTAACAGTTCAATGAATCCAGTCGGGTTGTGGTATCTGACCAGTGAATCGTCCGTTTCCCATTGTTTTCGAACCCTCTTTATCTTGCAGTTCATGTCTGCACACAGAAATATTCAGAGTTCAGTAAGCTTTGGTCCATGAGAGCATGACTGTCAAAAGTTCTTCGTGTGAAAGAACAAGATACTCAGACTTTTTCATGTGATGCTCTGCACATTTGTTATATTTTCAGTTCAACTTAAAATATTTTCTCATGTTATTAAAGGTTTCTGTTAAGTATATATTTACATTAATCTTTAATACTGTTAGGATTAGACAATATTGTCCTTCTTAACTCTCTAACCACTTTTACTTATGGAAGATATTATTAATGCTGTGTCAGTCTGCAGAGAAGTGTCAAAGCCAATGACTCAATAACTGTTGAAATAATTTATTTGACTGACCCAGTAATTTCTCATGCTACTTGGTAGAATCACCTCCTGCATGTGTGTTCCTGCTAACTCACCATTTCACCCACAGTGGCAAGTCACCTCACACATAATAGGCTGCGTGGAACAGCATGTGCAGAGAAAGAGAGAACATCACACAGAATATGCTGAACACTTATTTTTGTTTGGTGTGTTTTTTTTTTTTTGGAATAAAAACATAGCTCATCCTTTTTCCTCTGCCCAAGACATGTGCAACATGTCAAATCACCATTTCCTCTGAGCAGATTTATGCAGGTCTAGGTGTGCCCGCAAGCTGATTCTTATCTGAAATGGCAGAGCCAATCTCCCCTGATTCACTCCTAAGTGGTCCCTGTTTATCACTCAAAGTGAGGTGGTTGTCAGCCAAGTCCCTCTCTGTGCAGCACTGACTTCTTCGCTTTTTTTCCAGAGAGTGGCAGTTGGAAAAAAGTCTATATATATAATGACAAAGCTCAAAACGCTATGGTCTGCTAAAAGGACAAAGTGGCCTGTGTATATCTAAAAATATGACGTGCTTCTAATCCGTAACCCTTAAATCCGGCCCCATCTGTGTATTGTCTGGGTGGTTACCAGAGGGAAGGTTTTGGATTGCCTGGCTTGTTATATGGTAGAACTTGGCATGCACATCTCTTGTTCATTTTTATCTCTGTGTACATACTTCTCAAGGCAGTGTTTTATCTGGCTGAATGGGCTTTGTTTGGTCTTGATATCTCTTACCGCAGCTTGTCTTTGCTTTATGGATTTCTGGCAGCTTCTTTAAATAAGTGATAATGCTTAGCAAAACACTCACCTTGACTTGTCAGCGAATGTTTTGTTTGTGATGTTTGTATTCCAACATTAATGTTTTAGTCACATTTTTCCATCTCCTATGCTTTGTTTATTTTGTTCAATATTTGTTCAATACCAATTAATGCCATTTAATTGTAATTAATATTGTCGATCCAAACAACTTAGTATTGAGTGCGTCATGAAATCAAATTAAGCTTTTCTTAACATCTGGCACCAACTTGAATGGGCGCAAAAAAACACCAGACTAAAAATAAAGACACTCCTTTCGCAAAATGATTATGTCTTAATCATCATGGACAGCTGTTTGTTCTAATAGATTTTGGATGCCATTGTTGGAGCAAGTTTCCAATAATTAGAGTCATGTGAAGAGGAAGTACGCTTTCTGTAGAACTGCCAGCGTTCCGTAAGTGGGCCCTTTCTTTTGCTGGAACCTGGACTTTGCTTTTTTCGAGGATCCTTCATTAGTTTCAGAAACAGCTGCCAAAGCTGTTTGAGAACAAGGAAATATTTAGAAGACTCAAAAGCGTGGGCAAACATGGCACACAGAACCACTGGTACATACATGATTTTGCCAACAAGTTTTTTTTGTTTGTTTGTTTTGGCCAGCTTTCATCCATTCTCTGTCTTTGAAGATGAATAAAATCATGAGAATTGAGAATAAACCTTCTCTAGAGTGAGGAACTTTATGTTCATTTGACTCCAGAACACATCATGCATGCACAAAAAAGGAAGACTAATGATATTTTACACATCTCTTCAAAACAAGCTTCTTGTTCTTTTGATATTTTTTGGTTATGTCATGTTTTTTCTCTTTATTTCTCATCTGTCTTTTCCTCACCAATGTGGATGTGCATGCAGCTTTGTGGCAGCAGGATCTAAAGGTATCAAACAAATAGAATATTAAGCTATCTGCTTAAACATCACGGCTTTGCCACTCACTTGTGATTTCAGGGTGCTAATTGTGTGGATTTAAGTTAGTCAACCCTTTCTGATAGTTTTAAATGAAGCTTTTTGTTAACTTAATTTTGGCAGTTTGTACTTCATTAGTTGCAGACTTCATTTCGCTCTCTCTTCCCCCTCTGTTTTCCCTGTGTTATTTGCTCGTATCAGAGAACAATAATAGCTTTATCTCTGCTCTATAGTGGCTAAGGTAAAATATGTTCACACAGAGACATCACCTCCTCCTGAGCTTAAAGGAGCATGTGTTAATGGTGTTTTTAACTCAGGCTCTGCATATTGTTTGTTGCTATAGAGATGAAGGAAATCAACATAGTCATTTGCACTATAGTTGGATTTGGTCTTAGAAAAAAGAAAATAACCTTTATCAGTTTGAATGATAGGACAAATAAAATTTAACAGCAATAACTGGAGCTGAAGAAGTTATTATTACTGTATATTTTTATGTGTTTTATCCTTCTACATGTAGTATGATATGACCGAAAATTATGTGAGAACAGAATTCAGAATATACTGTACATCAGACAGATGATGAGTCATAACCAGGATACACACCCACTTTTGAGGGAAAACAAATGCCAGTTCCCATAGACTTCAATGTAAATTCTGGTAAAAAGCAAACCTGAAAGAAACCAACAGGATGAAATTAGTTGCAAAGTGTTCAAAAGCAGCATGTCTACTTCCTAATTATTGACATTGCCCACATTAGAATGTGGCAGATATCACAAAAAGTTAAACTTGACCAAACTTCAATCATGTTGGCTCAATAACCCAACCCAGTGGTCAGAAGTGTCCTATCAACTCTCATCTTAGTGTCTCCATGTAAGTCAATTAAAAGTGAAATATGCAACTTCTCAGTCCTGCTCAGCAGTCAGTATGCTAGTTAGTGCTGTGTAGTATATATAACACAAGTTAGCAGCTAACCACTGGTTTTGCTATTAGCCATTAGACCGGTCAGCGTAGTTACATGGTCTAGCTTAGCACTGTCTTTCCTCCAAATGTCTTGGAGCTGTGAAGCCCTTTTTGCAATGAACAGGCAAAGAGCAACATAATCCAAGAAAGTCAACAAAAATTCACAGAAATAATCTCATTTGCCAAAATGAAAAAAAATAAAATAAAATAAATGAAAAACAAACAAAAACACAACTGAATAATTGGCAAAACTGAAAAAAAATGAACAAAACAATCGATCAATTAGACAAAAACAAACAAAATAATGAAGGAAATTAACTTTTTATTTAAATCAACAAAAGGAACAAAAAAGAATGAAATAATAACCACATAGGTGTTAACATGTTGACATGGAAACGTGTGTCATATGTCATGTCTTATGTAAATGGATTGACTATTATTTGCTGTTTCTGTTTTTTTTTTCTTTTGGTCCAAAAATGGCTCTTTAGATGGTAAAGGTCGCTGACCCATGGCAGAGGTGGATAGTACTCAAATACATTTACTCCTTCACATGTACTTTTCCAAAAATTGTACTTCTAAGAGAAGTTTTTTTAAAGAATAGTTTATACTCTTGCTCAGTTACATTTGTAACGAAAAAATATGCTTTTACTCTAGTTACATTTGGCCACAGCTCAATGAATGGGAGTGAAAAATGATTGTAGTTTAAAAGACTTACAAAACAATCAGTTCAATTTTAAACAAAATATTCAAGTTTATTCTCAAAATGAGTAAAATAACCAACAGAATGAGCACATGCACTTTTACAAACATAATCCAAAAAATAAGAAAATAAGCAGCAACAGTAACACAAACTGAACAAAACTAGCAAAAAATGAACAAAATTAAAGAACGTTGGCTGAAATGAACAATATAAGCAATAAAATGAACAAAAAATGAATAGAATGCAACGAAATGAAATAAATACCAAATAAGCAACAGAATGAACAGAAACATCTAATGAATGAACAATAACATGAATGAAACTGAGAAAATTAGCAACAAAATTATCAAAATAATGAACAAAATTAACAAGATCATCAAAAAATGAACAAAAAATGAAAATAAAAAATAACAAAACAAAACCAACAAAATGCACATATAATCAAGGAAACTGGACAAAATAGTCCAGGTGTCTCCAACCTTTTCAATCTAAAGAGCCATTTTTGGACAGAAAAAAATAAAATGTACAGTATGTGTCGAGAGCCACAAAAAATATCTGTACCATGGATCACATTTTCTTACCAATTTGTTTCTTGTTTTGTTCATTCATGTTCAGCTCTAATTTGTTCTTTTTCATTTCTTTTTTCCCTTTTTCTTCATCTTGATTATTTTGTTCATTTCTTCATTGCTTTTGGAGATTTTGTGTTGATTTTCCCCATTATTCATTTTTAATAATTTTGTGGATGATTTTGTTCACTTTTGTGACATGTGTTCAATATTTTGTTAATTGTTATTATTTTCATTTAGCAAAATTTATCATTTGTAATTTCTGTGATATATTCCTGATTGTTTTGTTTGTTTTGTGAATGGTTTTGTCTTAGTCTTGTACATTATTTGCTTTTCTGGGGTCATTTTCTTATTTTTGTTCAAGTAAAATGAGCCATATTTTTTGCTTGTATTTATTGTTTTGTTCATGTTTATTAGTTATACAGTTAGATCTGGTTTATGATCTTGATTGTTTGGTTCATTTTGTACATCATTTTCTTCAGTTTTGTGTATTTTTTGTAATTAGAGGCCATTTGTTGATTTAATGCTTATCTTATTCATTTTGATTTATTATAATATGTTAATTCCATCAGTAGTCAAAGCCACAGCAGCCACTGAGGAGGGGCTGAAGAGCCACATGTGGCTCTAGAGCCGCAGATTGTAGACCCCTGAAATAGTCAAATTATAATATTAACATAATAAGCACAAATGAACAAAATAAGCAAACAGAAGAAAATAATCAACTGAACACAAATAAACAAAATAATTCAGAAACTGAACCAAAATCATGGACATAAATTAAAGTCAGCAAAATAGCTCTTTAAATGTAGTATATGAGAACTTGAATAGTTTAGCTCTTTTATTTTTACTCAGGTATTGATGTTTATGAGTATTTCTACTTGCACTCGGGTATATGTGAATGTCACAGTTCAAGCCTGTTAATTTTCTTTGTGAAAGATAAAGGACAATGTAGTTGAAAAGAAAAATGAATAAAAACAATGAATAAAAAATAAATTTACATCAGAGTCCACAGATCCGGTAATATGCATGTACTGTAATATATGGGGTTTGTTTTTTAAACACCACAATAGACAGGATATGCTTTCTTTAGCTTCAAGGAAAGGTGGCCACATGACCTTCTGTAAACCTCCAGTGAAATCAAAGAGCACTGCACATTTCAGAAAAAAAATGCCCAACTCCTGTGATCCCCGAGACTTTACAAATCAAAGTCGTAGCCTCCAACAGCATTTCCAGTTCTTTTGTGTCTAAATTTGGAGGGAAATCTAGGACATAGTTCAACCTGTTAATACAATTCCCGTTTATTATCAGGAAAGCAAGTCTCAATTATAAATCTTACAGTCAGTTTATTATCTGAAAAGTAATTTGTGGGACTCAACAGACTTGAAATCATTTTTGGGTTTCGAGGTCACAGTTTCAATTAGTCCCTCCAGTGACAAGATGCAATTTGAGTGTAATTGTGACAAAAAACAGGTAAAGATGATAAATGCAGTGTGGGGAATGCAGAATACAAGTAGGCAAGTATTTTCCTTGTAAATGCCAACTCACACCAGTCTTCACCCATAAACAAGCAACTTGTGATGATAAGCTTTTTTTGCCAGTAGACGTGTGCCAAGACTTTCTCTAGGAGTAGAAAACCTATAAATTATTCTTCCAATAACATCAGGATTCATGCACAGCTGAGACTGAAGCAGTGGTTAAATTGTTTTTTGTAAGGAGGTGGTACCCTTGTTTACACATTACTGTCAATGATCAATGTCAGTTTTTTAACATGTTTCATATCTATCCACACATTAGCTGCACAGCAGTTTTAATTCATGAAAGGCCTCTTTTGTGTCTCTTTTCTCTCTGTAAGCCACATAGGTCTGCTGACCTCCTCATGACCGACTTCTAACAAAATATGTTGGGTTCCTATTTGTGTGCTGAAAAAACATTTGGGTTAAAATAACCTCATTTTAGTTATTTGTGTGAGCCTGTGCTGGGTCAAACCCATGGGTTATGTTTCCTATCCAGAAAATAGGGGTGAATACAAGGTCCAAAAAATATGTTTGTTAAAATTTGAAAGAAATTTGTGATCTGCTACTTTTAGAAAATGTCTCATGACACACTGCCACTGTTTTACCTTTTCATGGTTTTAGATCTTGACACACATACTGTATGTTCAGTTAGAATCACATCATATAAGCTTTGACAAAAAGCTGGTGTCTCTGCAAATTTAGAAACATGTGAACATGCACATCTTGTACCTATTGCTTTCTTCTTTATTTCACTCACTGTTTCCTGCCGCTGAGCTGTGGCTGCATAGGCGCAGTGAGGAGAAAACCAGAGAAAATGCACACTGATCAGCTAGAAATCAAACATGTTTGACACCTATCCGAAGCACAATTTGCAGCTCTGACTACTCATCATAAAACGGGGGAGATTTGAGGTACAATCTCTGGGCGCAATGGCTTGTGAATGCTGGGGGTGCACATGGCTGATAATCACTTCTGATCTTGTACAGTGTACGCCAGCCTTTATGTGAAATTCTGTAGTTTCACACCACGTTAACAAGTGAAAATTGAACAAGTCTTGTAATCCATGTGACTGGAAACCATAAAACACAAAAGAATGAGGCAGGACACAAACCCTGTTCTGATGTGCCTTGCTTCTTCCACCATAACCATGCTACTGTTTCTTTAGGCATGTTCCACTGCAGAACAGGACCCCCGGCCGACGTAAGCATGGTGTAAGTACGTAACCGCGATGTGCCAAGAGCAAAAGCAGTAAAAACAACATTAAGGACAAAGATAATCATGGAGGGAGCTGAGGTGGCTGCCACGTTTGTGTTTTGTGTGTTTTGTGCGTACATGGCGGTGGGTGCTATGAACAAGAGGAGAAGATGCCTCGAAGAAGCCCGAATCCTACTATTTACTACTCAGCTTCTGCAGGGTTTTAAAAATGCAGCTTGTTTCCATTGACATCATATTCCGCTCTGGCTATACCCAATCAGCGGTGAGTAAACCTTAAAGGTTCCTGCAGTGGAGGCACGCACCAACGGCCCTAGCCCCGTCAAAATTACTCTGAAGTTCCTGCAGTGGAAACATGCCTTTTCTTGCAATTTCTCTGTAAAAAATGTCACTGAAGTAGCATTAACTTTGCCAGAGGGTACTAAACTCAATGTAGCCTTAGATCATAATTCAGTGCATGAATGAACAACCCTGGCTGTAAATTTGTGTTACTTTTCCCACTCTAAATGTTTTAGAAATCAAAATGAGTGTCCCTGAAAAATGAGTCCACTTCATTATTAGATCTGATCTTAGACCAGGGGTCTGCAACCTGTGGCTCGAGAGTCACATGTGATTCTTTAGCCCCTCCCCAGTGGCTCCTGTGGCTTTGTCCACTGATGGAGGTAACATATTATAATAAATCAAAATGAACAAAAAAACACTAAAACACAAATGGCACCTAATTACAAAAAAATAGACAAAACTGAAGAAAATGGTGTACAAAATTGTTACACCCTGTGGCTCTGCCCTGCCTCCTCTACGTCAAACCTTGTGTTTCGCTGAGTTTTTCATGTAAATTTGATGCTGCCAGCCCTCGCTTGGGATTGGTGCCTTCACCTGCCACAGGCCACACCCATATCACTGTCTGTTTGCCATGATTGGACCAGTGTCCCAGACAACCGGCCAATCAGCCCTCAGCACCTGTCACCTGGCCCATTTAAAGGACGGCTGAGGCGTCATTCAGGGTAGCTGTGAATTGATGTGTGCAGCTTCCCTCTGTGGTCCCTGACTGTGAGTCACACTTGTGCATACTTTTGAGATTGATAATTTACATCTGGAGACTGGCCTAGGTTTAGTTTACACACATCACTACTCTGTTTTATGTTACTTTTGTTAGTTGCATTACTTTATGGGTGCTGTTCACTACTGTGTTCTTGTTTTGTGTTAGCCACAGTTAGGACAGTCACCTTAGGTTTCTTTGTTCAGACGTCACAGTAGTGATGCGAGATGAAGCCTCATGAAGCATCGAAGCTTTTCATCAACTTGGTTCAGTCAAGTGCAAAGCTTCATGAGGCTTTATTTGCTCTACTACTCCATCTACTGGCAAAAATAATTAAAATCAAGCTACAGTATTACAATTACTGTGGTTTGAGTGTACTTTTGCACTGAATTGAATAAAGTTACTTTCCATGACATCAGTAAATGAATGATGCACTCATTTCCATATAGTGTTCTATGCGACTGCCATCAGAGGGACCTCTCATACTTCTATCTCTCTCACTCTCGCTCTAAACTCTGCAAACTATTTAAATGCTATCCAAACTCTGGAATCTAAACCAGCAAAACTCTATCCACACTCTGAACTGACTGTAACTCTCCTACAAAAACCCACATATTGAACAGAGCCTGATGGGTTTCTATCGCTGCCAAACCTCTTGACAAATCTGAACCACTTCCCAGCAGTCACGTGGTACAGCTGGGCAGCGAGGCTTTGGACGTCATCATTTTCGGCTCCTCCCCTGAATGAAGCAAGCCTCGATACGCGCTGTGCAGAAGCGCCCCCTCCATTACTCGACACACACTTCAAAGCCTCGGCACATCTCGTAACATCACTATGTCACAGCATTGAAACTCGCAGTGCGCTTCAGATAGACTCAGTTTTAGTGAGTTCTCCTTTTGTTATTTTTTTCACTGGTTTTGAGCAGCACCACTGTGGCCAGTGTACGGGTTTTATGTTCCTCCCCTTTCCGAGCCGGGGACATAACAAAAATGGACCAAATAATCAAGATCATGAACTAGCTCTAACTATACAACTAATAAAATGATCAAACATGAACTAAACAATTAATATAACCAGATAATGAACAAAAAATTTTATTTATTTCATTTAATTAATTTATTCATAACAATCAGGGAAATATTACAGAAATGACAAATAATATTTTTGTAAATAAAAATGAATAAAAACAAAATATTAAAAAAATGACCAAAATAATGAAAAAATGTCACAAAAGTGAACAAAATGATCCACAAAATGAACATGAATAGTGGAGAAAATCAACACAAAATTTCCAAAAGCAATGAAGAAATTAAAAAAATAATCAATAAATTGAATGGAATAATCAAGATGAACAAAAAAGGAACAAAGATGAACAAATGAACCAACAAGATGAACTGAAGAGAATGAAATAAACAAATTGGTTTTAAAATGTGCTTCAGAAATGGTTCAGATATTTTTTTGTGGCTCTCAACACATACATTTTATTTCTTTCTGTCCACAAATGGGTCTTTAGATTGAAAAAATTGCAGATTCCTGTCTTAGACTGCACGTATATTGGTGGACAGAGTAACTGTAACGTCACCCATTGGTTTCCGAACTGCCGTTTTGAGGCTAATTAAGTATTGGGGCAGAGCTGTAGGTGCACAGTGTTACAGGGGTACTCTACTGTTAAAGCTAGCAAACTAACTCAGGAAAACATCAAATATTACCTTACGAAGTCATTTTATAGTGTTAGTGTAAGCACTTAACAACTACAGCTGAGTCTGTCAAAAAAATGTATCCTATTAAACAAATCGAATCTACGAAGGACTGACACTGCAGGTGAGTGGATCCGTCATAGAGACTTGCCAAAAGTTAAGTGAGGCAGACTATTGTCAGACTATTTGGTGTAATATTTTAATAATGGAGCAAAACTTTTTGGTAGCACAGCGGTGCAGTGTTTAGCAAACTCACCTCACAGTGAGAATGTTCTGGGTTTTAATCCATAATGCTCACCACAGAGCCTTTCTATGTGAAGTTTGCATGGTCTATAGGTTTGCATGTTTCCTCTGGCTCCTCTGGAAAGAAATAGCCATGCTTACTGGGACCAAATAAATGGTGGCCCAGTGGCTGCCTTTGGTATTACAACTTTAACTTATTTCTGCATCGGCCTCATTGCGCAGCCCCTATCCTTGCCCAATATATCTCTTTCGTTGTGGTGGAATATTATCTGAATCAATGAGCTTAGTTAACTTAAATTGCTGCTAGGATACTTTGCACTTGTCTCACTCACATAGTAAAGAAAGTATATTAGGTGTCATGTTTTTTCATCATAAAACAGGGCTGGGCACTCTAAAAGAAAAATTTAACATGTCAAAATTCTCACTGAAAGGAGAAAAACACATCATCAGATAAGTAGACCTGAAACAAGACATTTGGACATTCTGGATATTTGTGATGTCACAGATATACATGCACTGTCCTCACATCCTGAAATTATGTGCAATGGAGTCTAAATGACAGGAAAAGGGTATGGCCAACAGGAGCTCATTTGCATTTTCATTTGCAAGTAATTGTACAAGGACATGTACAGTAGTACATCTCTCTCCCTTTTCCCCACATACCAAGCCATGTGACGAGGATTCCTCTATTACCACCAGTTTTAGACTGTGTGCTAATGCTGTTGTTAGCTTGGTCTAACATTTTGCATAATGAGCGACAGTATATATAGCACTTAAAGGAATTTGAGTTTATCAAACCAACCACAGCAAAACTGCTTAACAAACAGAATAAAGTAAATTCACATAAAAAGTTAACTAACTCAAAGCTCAACTTTTTCATAATGACCAGACATTTGATCTGTGCCATTAGAAGCATTACTCTTTGGAAAACAGGCATGTGCTTCTGATGGTGTCTAATTGATCCACTGATACCAGTAACCTAGACCATTGTTAACATAAGTTGTGATGATGAAATCACTTCAAACATCTCTCATTGTAGAAAACTCTGATCAAGGCCAATATCTGCATTTCCATTACACACTACCTGGCCAAAAAAAGGTCACCACCTGGATTTGACTCAGCAAATTGACCAGCCTCTCATTGGATAATTTCTGCATGGATGATTATGTCTCAGCTGGCAACAAGTGATATAAGGATAGTGGCAAACCATCATCTTCGAAGAAAAAATGTGGTTGGAAAAAAATCTT
>JAQQAE010000784.1:18871-29597 GCA_029823295.1 Pseudamia nigra
ATAATAATTCAGATTATTTTAGGTAGTTTGACCATATCTGTAGCAATGCTTTACCAAACGAAATGCCACTTAGCTGCTTTTGAGAACTTGTTTTGATGTGTGAAGTAAAACTAAACATTACTTCCACGACATATGCACATTTGTGCTATTTTTTGCACCTTAAGAATAAAAATTAAGATGGAGTATAATAACAATAATAACAGAAATAATAATGATAATAATGATAAGGAATTGGCTTTACAAAGGGCTTTTTAAGTCTCCTTCCCCAAGCGCTGACACTGAATCCATTATTCATTCACTCCACATTCGCTTCGAGTGGTTGTAAACGACATCTGTAGCCACAGCTGCCCTGGCGCAGACTGACAGAAATGTGACTACCATTTCGTGCAGACAACCTCTCCAACCACCACCAAACATTCATTCATTCACATTCATAAAAGGCAAGGTGGGCGAAGTCTTGCCCAAGGAGGCAACAACAATGACTGGGATGGAGTGGGATTCGAACCTCCATCCTTCTGGTTATTGATGACCTGCCCTACCTTCTGAGCCACAGCCAAATCTTTTCAAGGTCAGAAAACTTTTTGCTTTACCAGCAGCGCAACACCTGTCACTGATTAACATAGTAGCAAATCCCCTGCCCAGTTGTAAAATTGGCTGTAACCTTGACCTCTGTGTCCGAAGGTCACAGCATATTTTGAATCAGCACTGTCAATAATCCAGGAGTATGACATTTTCAACCTGAAAACGCAGCTAAAAATGTGCAATAATTTCAGATGCTACTGATCTTCAAGAACAAACTTAAGGTCAAGGTCATTTGATGAGTAAGAGATACCTGAAGTCTAATCTGTCACATATTAAAATTTGGTGGCTGTAGCTATAGTTGTTTTGGATAAGTCAGAATGGGTTTTTATTATTTAATGCTGACTTGCTGGATATGCAAATTAGGAGGTGGTTGCCATAGTAACCCTTCCCCCTACCCTGACTACCCATGTGCCAAGTTTGCTTAGTTTGGGTCCAGGAACTTTGGAGATACAGAGCCAACAAAAAGCTGTGTCCATGTTTGTTCAGACAGAGGACAACAAAATCATAAATGTCTCTTACAATGTCAATAAGGTGTTTGGCATTAGCTCATTTATCAATCCTCATGCTTCTCAACTTCTGGTGGTCATTTCTGTCTCCAGAAAGCCAAGACACCAAGAGACATGTTGCAAATCCTTCCTTAAAACATTGTTTAAAGCCAATGTGTGATGTCACAGTGGCTATGTCCCATTCTTAAAACCATAGTCTATGGTTTACACCTGAAGTAAAGAGGCCTTCATTCAGTGCTGACATGCTCACCCTATAAACGTGTACTGTGGAGGGGCTTGCTTGGACCGCCCCAGGATGCGGATGTCACAGATGGCTGCCTCTGTGGAGTCCCGTGGAATAAACTTGATGCAGAGTCTCCTCTTCCTGAAGGCCTGCTCCTCTGTACAACAAACACACACACACACACACACACACAGAGTCTCAACACTGCAAAGGGCTCATTAATCACACGGAATTCCAAGGTTATAAACTATTCATTGAAGATTAACATGGCAAAATACGCTCCGTATTCCAGCACTACTCCTCGACTTGACAACTTACGAGTGTCAACAGTCTCCTGAATTGGGATGAAGCCCACAGGCAGGGTGTCCTTTATATCGATCAGCTTCATGTCCACAAGAACGTTACCTAAGTGGCTCTGTAAATGAAGATAAGATGATGGGAGTGTGGGTAGGTAAAGCCCAAAATCTTCTCATGCGGGTCACTCAACAGTTTGACAAATCCTCATAATTTTCATTAATTGAGAGCTCACTTACATTTTCCTTTGAGAAGACCCGGGTAAAGCAGAGGTAGCGGGTCACCTTAGATTTAAAAAGGCCATCTTTCCATAGATCAGCATCCAGGCCATCTGTAGTTGTAGAGACCTAAAGGAGCAGGTGGTAACAGAAAATGATACGGGATGACTCACTCAAATGAATCAACACAACAATTAATTAGACATAACTTACCCTGTGACATTAGATTAATCCACTTACATGTTGAAAACGATGTGTTGGGAGGATATTTTTTAGTTATTTATATACTGTGTTTCAATTAGTGATCGACAGTTCCATGTTTTTCCATTGGCCTATTCCCCTGGAGATGGTGGAGGATGTTTTTTTTGTTGTTTATAATCAAGTAAAATATGACTACAGAGATACGCATCTCCTACACTTGAGTGAACATTTATTTAACAGAATTATTTCTGCAATTTCCCTGCTTTGGTTGATCTATTCTGCTCTGTCAGCAGTGATTTGAAATAAAATAAGTGGAAGTACAGGTATCCTTCCACAATTACCACACCAACAACACTGCCTGCCATATTCTCTGCTGTTACACTGTGAATTACACAGACCATCCTCTTCACCTCACTCTGTCCAAACAGAGGAGCAGCTGCAGTGGATGTCCAACATCACTGCAGAGCTGAACATTATAGATCCTTCATCCCTACCACGAAGATGTAGAAAAATAATGACATCTTATTGATATACAGTAATTTTTCATGCCTACTGAATGCTGCACATGTGAATTTCCCCAAAATGGATAAATAAAGTTTATTCTAATTCTAAATATGTAAGATTTGATTTTGTTGTTGTTTACCAGCTCCATGAAACAACTGGAAGCTGAACATTAAAACATAGATCATAAAGCATTTCATGTACTGTATGCATTTTAAGTGAGAACTGTAAGTGGATTTAAGTTTTTTACCTCACCTATGTATTAACTGAGTTCTCTTTAGCTGGGTTACCAGCTGTTGCTTTTGTTTTACAGCCAGACTGAACAGAGTTACTAATTAAAGAAACTGACATTCTTCTGATCATGTGACTGTATCATCGTTTTCTCATCTTCTGAAACTGTAATAGAATAACACAGTTGCAATGCCTACATTCTTGTATTAAATGCGTTGAGCTGCCTCATATTCAACAGACTCTCTTTTTAACAGTGCTATCACAGCAGTTCATATTTCGCATAATGAAAAAAACAACTCACCACATCATATCCAGTAGGTGCCCTGTTCCTGGAAGCCACCACACCGACTCCAGTGATGGGGTCCAAGGGCATCTCTGGCAGAGCTTCAGAAAGGTCTCGAACCTCAGGCATCTTTATGGAGCTCTGCAAAAAAAAAAAACATCATGACAAACAAGTTTTATGAAAACTTCAAACAGTGGGAGATATAGCAAAATGGCTAAAAAAAGAAATGCTAACTCAACAGTAGAATAAATCTTTACAATTAAATTGTGTTTAATTAAATTAAATGTGTCCTTCAGAAAATACATGAGCTACATGCATATTGAAAAGACATGTGTGGATTGTGGAAATGAAGTAGAATGGTTCCAAGCATCTGCCTGCAACTGACATCAAATTACAAGCCAAAGTAGAAATGGCCTGTATCAGCAGATGCAAGTCAAGCATATGTTTATAAACCATTCGAATGCCCAGTGTGTAATTCCTGACATACTCCGCGACAAAACCCTACAAGTTTAGCTATCAAATAAAAATTCTGCAGATCAGTTTGGAGAAGTGGCCTTTGGATATTCTGCAATTTTTAAAAACACTTTGGTCATGTAAAAATAAAGTGGAAATGTGTGTGGTCTATTAGCAACAGAATTCAATTCAAAAGGCAATACAACAATCTAATAAAAAACAATTAACCCAAAATTGCATTTTTTTTTTGCAGTAAATTATCTGCACGCGTGTTCTTCCCAATCATTCATCTAAAATTATCTGAAACAGTGTAAAATATGTAAAGGACTTAACAAATCTCAGCTTATCTATAAAATCAATCAGATGCATGGAAGAACCAGAGCAGACAGCATTCCCTTCACATGACATCACACAAGTAAGCGGACCAATACAGGACAACGCCCCAGGATCTAACAAAACAACATATGTCCACACGTGCAGATCATATGAACCCTGATAATGTGAGGATAACTGTAAAATAGTACGATAAGCAGTTAAACTGCTTCAAAGGAAGAGCAGACGTTAAGGCACATGTGGAAACCGACTGAACAAAACAGAGTTACCAAAAGACTGCAAAGAGCTTTACAGAGGCTAAAGAGCAGGAAGTTGCCAAAAGACACTGGTTTATTAATGTTCGTTTGAAGTGACACGCACACCCACGCAGATGGTTTCAGAAGCTCTGGCCGACAAACACCTGCTCAGGTTGAAACAGGATTTGGACTTTCATAAACTCACAAAATCCTATGAGCCAAGAACAGCTGTAGTGCTGACCTAAACACTAGCTTATGTATAAAGTCTATGCCAGGAGACCTCGTCAGAATCAGCATTTAATAGAAAGTCATGACAGTGTAATTCCTGATTTATTTACACAGAACAAAGTATAACTACACAGGTTTCAGCTGGTTATGCACTGGTACAACTATTTTAATAATCAGGGGATTTCATAATTAAAGAAAAAAATCTAAATTCTCACATATAGCATTTTAAATGTTAATATTTTCTGGCTTCTTACATGCTCCAGTGAACTGAAAATCTTTGGGTTCTGAACTAAATGAGATAATGGCAAACTAGCTGGCAGCTGATCGTTTGTGGCAGACGGATATAAATGATTAAACAGGTGACCTGCCAGTCAACATGGCTTACAAGCTCGCAGTTGTCAATCTAGTATGTCTGTTCTTTTTGTTTTTTCCTGCACCAGATGCTGAAGGAATCTGAAATGCAGGCTCTCTCCTCAGTCATCCTGGGGTTTGATAAGTTACAGTTGCTAGTTCCGTATTAGCCTCCTCTACAACTGTTTTCAGCTCTGCAAATGACTGTATGAGCTCATGCAATATGAGATTGTAAACTGTGTTGACTCACTGGTTGCTTATCTAATAATGTACTACAGATCATGACAAACCATGGGCCACTAGCTAGTTTGCCAGCATCATTGACTGGACCTTTAAGGATATACCGTATTTTCCGGATTACACGTCACAGTTTTTTGCATAGTCTGGATAGGGGAGTGACAAACATGCCGGCACAACGAATACATTAAAATATTTCGAGTATTGGGTGTTTGTCACACTGACAGCCACTAGACGTCACTCTAGGCTTGTGTACCTGCATCTGCCGCATCTGTATTACTGACAATTTAAAATGTAGACATTACTGGTAACAACCATACCTGCCATCAGCTTAACATCGAACATGTGCCATCACTTATTCGGTGAGGCGAGCCACGAGCTCTCGCTTCTGGCGTCAAGTGCGCAGCCGCCCGGCCGAGCGCTTGAAGCACGTTCCCTGAACAAATGTGACCTGTCCTCCACAGTAACGAATATACGTTTTTTGCTTCTTCATTATGCATTTTTTGGCTCGTGCGACTAACATTCCAGAGTGACATATCACCTGGAAAATATGGTAATCATTATTTTTCCTAACAAAATTCTCACTATGCCCTGGTATATCATAAACCAAACTGTTACTGAATTGAAGTGCAAATAGACACTAGTTATGCACTGGCTTGACCAAAAAGACCACGCTTTGGCTGACTGTGCCTCACAAACTCTTATTTAATAAAATTCTTTTTTTCTCTAAAAAGTTTGTTTTAAGGAGAGTTTTAGCACCTACACCATTTTAAAAAGGATCAATTTAGCAAAAGCATTGGAATAATCCCAAACAATACCCACCACTACTTAGAATATGCCCATGACATCCTGAAAGAAACAAATCCACTGATGCAAAAAGAAAGAAGAAATGACAAGCTCCTCCCTGCATATTTTTGGGTTCAATAACTGACAGCAGGACAATCACATTCATCACTGCAGTATTTATTCAATGGAAGGATCTTACCCATTTCTGGATCTAGATGGTGATGTTGACAGTGCATATTGCATCTGGATATGAAGTGACCAATACATCAGATTCAGAGCAAAATGATACTTTACTGAGACTAGCCTTAATATAAAGACTATAATCTTCAATGACACAGCAGCATAATAATGAGTGACCACTGAAGCAGCCCCCCCAGACTACACAGACTCCCTGCATAGCATCTCCCTGACTACCAACATACTCTGTTCAAAGATGTGACACAAACAGAGAAAATTAAACTCAGCAGAAAAGGCTCACTGACTCCACACTGGTTGAATTTGAATGCTATGTACCAATGGAACTGATCTGGATTTACATACACTTCAGCTCCTCTTTTCAACACTTAACATTATCTTTGAAACATTCATGTGAATAGAAGAGCAGTTACTGAAAACATCCGATTATTTGGGGCCTGAACACATCATACATACTTAGCTTTTTATACACTCTCATAACAAAGTGAGAGTTTAATATGAATATTAGAAAGAATATTGGGTCAAATACCCTGAAGCTTCAGGGATTAGTACTATGATTTAAGAAGAGGAAAAGTGGAGTGGATGTCTGAGAGGAAGGCAGGTGGGTAGTGTTACACTTTGGAGCTAAATCTAGCAGATGAAACTGAGAGGGAACGCTTCTCGTTCCTACAGCTGTGTATAAAACTACATCAACTTCAACTAACCACTGCCAGGAAACCAATTTTGTTACTAAGCATTCAGTCTTAAAAAGCTCATCTGAAAATTTAGTGACATACACCCAAGAAAATGGTATTTTCAGTTTCAAATCTGCATTTGTCATGCACTGTAAGATATGTGAACGTAGTGACAGAAAATATGGTGCATGGTTTGTTAGACTTTGACCCTATCACACAGTAACACTACATAAATGTCTGTCATCCCTGAACTAACCTCAGCAACATCTGTTTTCAGTGCATCTCCTGATTTAACAAAAAATTAAATTTGCAAGGCAAAATTATAAAAAGACAGTAGAAATTCCTTGGTACAACAAAAATCACAATAGCGGGATGACAAGGTTGTTATTAACTAACAACAGTAGAACAACAGAACATCTGATATTAAACTCTGGAAGTCTGAGCCGTATTCCCTTTGCAAAAAAGTTAACTACGCTCTTCAGGTCATCAGTGTTGCCCATCAACCGAATATAGAAGAATTCACCTAATTACACTTGAAATGTTCCTGGAACACCCCACTTGAAAAATGGTGGTGTTTGCCAAGGTGACAGAGAATGTGTTTGTTTGGTTTGTATAAGAACATGTTGGCCTGTGTTTTGTCTATTTTGACCCTTTTCCTATAACATGCTATGACACATGTAATCCTAACCTACAATAATGTCCTCGTGTTTCAAACTGTACATTGAAACTCTGTATCTCTGTGTCTTATCTATACCATCTATGTTACCGTGCATGATCTAAATGTTACAAGAATAGGAAATGAAACAATTATCAGTATCATGGAGGTTTTCTCTATTGTGACAATTACATTTAACATTTTCATCCCCTGTGTTCGTTCTGGTTTCATTGTCAGATAAATCACTTTCAAAAGGCTAGAATGTATTTATCTTATTGAGTGAAAACTCAAATTGTACAGAGCATACGCTGACTTTCAAATCAACAACATGAATAAAATTAGCTAAATTTGATTTTAGTCACAAATGAAAGACAACAGAATAATATGCCATTTGTGCTGTTTACATCTTGTTTCATCCGTTTATATATTTGCATGTCACGTTCTGGTTTTGCCTTCTTTGTAAACAACCTGTAGGTGTCTGTGACAATGACATTTATCATGATAATTACTGATGTATAATGTTTACTGCAATGAGCCTGAAATCCAGTGAACGTGTGCATTAACACAGATACGTCTGTGATACATTTACAGACATAACATCCCATTGAGCTGCTTAACAAAATCCAAATTTTATTCGGTCTTTTTTGTTTTCTTCTTTTATGTCACCTACACGAAATACGCGGCGGTGTTGAGCAACATCTCACAGCTTCAGCGTTTATGTAGGGTTGCACAAAGTATTCAACACATATTGTTAACTTTCTGCGTTAACATCGCAGTTGCATGACATAAAAAACTCCACAATTTGCAGTCGTTATTCCATGATTGTTTTGCGTTAGATACGGTGGTTTGGTTGCAAACTGCGTGGGAATATCTGAAGCTAACCGGTGCAACAGAGCTAGCCGGCTAGCAGCGAACAGCTGCGTCCAACAGGCAGCCTGATGCTAACGACGGTCTCAGATGACCAGCCTGTGGATCAGACGCTAATCAAACAAATTATTTAGCAGGTGACCATATACATTTCAATCGGAACAGTGACCCCACGATGTAAAAAGGACGTGGATTTTCACGCCACAGTGACAGTTTGAGGACACATCTCCCTGTAGCTCGCAGTAGCATCAGCGCAGCACTAGCTTCTCGCTAACTCTGGTGCACTTACCCTGCGAGGTTCACGCTTCGGTCCGACCTGTCTTTGTGTTTCCTGCTCTGTTTGAATGTTGTCTTCTCTCACAGCGCCAACAAGATTCTCATCCTTACGAAATTATCTTGAACGACGAGTTAACCCAAACATCTGAAGTACCGCTCACGTCTTTTGCATTGTGGTTGAGTAGCTCCTAGCTGCTGTAGTGGCGACCATTGGAGGAGCTGGTCCCTCAGACCCCGCCCCGCGGCCCACGGACGGATCAACAGCACACCATCATAAACAACAACACAGTATAGTATGGACAGACACAAATCAACAAGCCACCTGTTCAGAAAACCTCACACTGGTCCCCAAACTCTCAATTCACGACCAACTTTCAGTTCTCGGAACCCAAACTTCTGCAAAACTGCTGCAAATAAACCACAGTATTTGTTTGCATTCATTTATTTAAATAGACTTTTTGCATATTGGTAGGCAATGGCAATAAATCAACAAAATAAATGTAAAAAAAAAAAAAAGCATATTCCAAATGAAATAAACAAAATAATTCCCAAATGATCAAAACTTAACAAAAATAAATGAATGAACAAAAAAAAGACCAAAATAATCAAGAAAGGAATTTAAAATAAACACAACAATTTAAAAAAATGAACAATACAACAGACAATTATCAACAAAATTGACTAAATTAATACAATTACAAAGCCAGTTTACAAACCAAGATTAGCAAAATAAATAAAATGAACAAGAATTTAAAAAAAAGAAATACCACAACCTATCCACAGCCCTATACCCCTACCCAAGCTTCTTCACATCATCAGGCTCCAGTTAATTAGAATAATTCATAAGTAAAACTCCCAAAACAAGAAGCCCAGCAAATGAGAATAAATTGTTGCAAATTTTGGAGTAATTTTTTAATCACCACAATTTGATGATTAGATTTAGTGGTTACACTTACAGTATGTTTGTATATTTTAGTAAAAAATCTAAGCAATATAATCAAGAAAATGACTACAAACAAACAAAATAATTCAGCTAATTAGCCAAAGTAAAGAGAATACTTGAGAAAGTCAATAAAACTGAAGAAAATAATCACGCCAATAAACAAAGTAATCAAGAAAGTGAGTAAAATGAACAAACAAGCCAAAAAAAGGACCAACACAAAAACAAACAAAATCGTCAAGGAAATGTGTAAAATCAAACAAAATAACCAAGACAGGGAAAAGAAATGAACACAAATTTTAAAAAAATGCTAAAAATTAACAAAATGAGCAAAAACAAGCAACAAAACAAGCAAGACATATTCCAAATTATTTTTTAAATGAACAAATTTTTTTTTAAATGAGCAGCAAAATGAATAAAATAATCAAGAAAATGAACTAAATAAACAACTGGATGAAATGAAATAAGCCTTACAACAGTGACAGTAAATGTCAGATAATAACCTATGGGAGAATGAAGATTTACCTTATTTTATTGCTTATTTTGTTCAGTGTACATCTACACTATGCATATATGTAAACACTGGAAGGTTTGTGTACACATTGGTGTTGTTTGGTTGGTTGCTTGTGCTTTTTGTGTGAAGGTGTATTAGTTGCTGTTACTTTTAAATGTCCAGTCAGAGGTTGGTTTATTTTTTCTATCTTTAAGACATCTGATGGCAATGTACAGTACTGAACCTCCATGTCACTTTATATTCACTTTATTATCATGAACAGTTATTGTAACATGATGAAGTGTGTGCACCTTGTACATTTGGCTTTCAGGGCACGTTCAGGCTGTAAGAGCCACCAGATGGCGCTGCTGTTCTGTGTTTCTATGTCTAAACTTGGCCTCAGATGAACCTTTTCATTAATGTAAGCTATGAAGTTGTATATTTTAAAGCCTGCACAAAACATAAGCATTTGACTGGACAAAGTGAGGGCTCTGAGAACTTTAAGCAAACACAGCTCCCTCTTACAAAATCCAACACCACCTCTCCAAACATTCAAGTGTCGGAGCAGAATTTCCAAACATTCAGGGAACGGCTTTTAAAATGGCTTTTTCACGACATACGGAGATGTAATGTGATCAGATCTGGTGGATGAGTGTCATATGGTTCAATGCTGATTCACCAGAAGTCAATTTATTTCAAAAAAGTACATGTAAAGTAGTAAAAGTAAATGGTAATACTTTTCAAAATGGATTTTGTAATGCAACCTTCTGTTTGGGAACAAATGGATTTTAATTCACTGAAGAGTTACAAATGCACTTTAGTAAAGAGCATTTCAACATAAAATGTACAAAAACAACCACTTACTATGATTAACAAAATATTTATGGTGGTGCCCTGGCTAATGAATTTAATCCATTCCGGCGTCACGTTCTTTGGGCGAATCATTCATTAGCCGGAGCGAGT